>WBMZ01006481.1:96-23625 GCA_013400975.1 Atrichornis clamosus
TCCCTGTGTGAGTCCCTGTGTGTGTGAGTCCCTGTGTGTGTGAGTCCCTGTGTGAGTGAATCCCTGTGTGAGTCCCTGTGTGAGTGAATCCCTGTGTGAGTCCCTGTAAGCCCTGCCAGGGCAGCCTCCTGTTCAGACCGCCTGGCCAGAGCCTTGGCTTTGGGTGAAACCCCTCCCCAGTGCTCACTGTCACTGCAGGAAGGCCCAAACCAGCACTGACGGTGCCAGATCATCCTCAACTTAGGACTCGGGAGTGTCACCAGAGGGCTTTGGCAGGGGATTCACTGCCTGGGAAAGGAGCATCCCAGCTCTGCAAGCCGAGTGTGTCCTTTAAGCCTGACAAGTCTCAGAGTCTCAGCTCCTTCCCTGGATGATGGAGCTGGAAGACTGTCCCAACCTGAGGCCACGCCAGTGTGACCAACGTTCCAACACTTCTCAAGCCCAGTCATGCCACTGCATTCTGTCTTGGTGGATTTTAACCAAAGAATTTGCCAGTGGTGTTTAGTATTTACTGTGACTCTGCAGTGCCCAGCAGGTCCAGCAGTTCTGTTGACTAAGGGCTCCGTTCAGCTTACAGGGATGGAGTACTTGGAATTGCTATTCATAAATAACAAATGTCTGTGTAAAGAGCTGAAAAGTACTAACCTGATTAACTTTCTTTTCAAATCCCAGCCATACACTCCTCCATTTCCTTTATATCTTGTTCCAGATACAATATCAAAATTGCCTTCTTTCTGCTTTCTATAAACAATGGATTTTATCAGAAAAACTGAAGGAATGTTTCAAAGTACAAATTTCAGAGTAAGAACAATCACTCTTTCTGTACAAAATCTGTATTTTACAAACTTTTGAACAAACAAGTAGAGAAGAGAGGAAAGCCATTAGGGTGGTTATGAGCATTATTTAAACACCTCTTAATTGTTCTCTTTTAAAGAGCTGCTTGAGGGAATCATAAGTACCTTCTACCCACTATGGCATAGAATTTCATAGACTACTTCATAAATAATTTATAAAGATCAACCTGCACTTTCATATTACAGTCAGCACCTACCTGATAAACTCTGGAATAAATTTTGGCTGAAATGAAAGGAAAACAAATCAGAAAAGAGAAAAGGAGTGAGGGCAAAATAAAACCAACCAATGAAAATTTAATTATAACAGACACAGTACATAAAATACAGCCTTACATGGTGAGAGAGGTCAGCATCCATAATAACAATGAAATTCCCAGTGGCATGCTTCATTCCATGAATATAAGCAGTGCCTGAGGAAAACAGGACAGAAATCATTTCCCTCACTCTTTTAACACAGAAATGCACAGACAAGCTTCACTTGAGAAGTGCTCCCCATTTGAAATGTCATTCACAGAAGCACCACGTGCACTCAGGAGCCACAGGAGACAGGACTCAGGCTCCAAATCCTCACTGATAATTCCAACCCTCATTCTGTGCTCAGTGGTGCAGGAGGGAGAGGATCAGGTCTGAGGTTGTGGGGGATGTTTTATAAATACCCTGGGATTTTTATGTGTGCATTTCTAAGCTTGTTTGCTTACAAACAACTTGATGAAAACGTGTTTCTGCTTTTGGGTTTCACTGTGATTTTTTTCTGGAGCTTTATACACTAGATCAATCAAAGTATACAGCAGATTTTTTTTTTTTTAAATTCATCAGGGTGAATAAGGACTTACCCAGGCCCAGCTTTCTCGCTCTGGGTCTCAGAAGCTGCAGGATATATAAAAGATACATAAATTACTTGATGTACAGTTTTTGAAAAGGCTCTAAAACTACCAATATACATTTTTCTTAAAGCAATCTTCAGAAATGCAACTTAATCCACAAATACTTTTAAAAACTTTGCATTTACACAGTAACAGATTAGAAAAGTGACTGCTCACAGCAGAACACTGGGTTTTTACACTGTTCTGTGACACAGGTTGCATTGCAAAAAAAAAAGTGACTTTAATGACTCATAAACCCTAAGTAAATGACAGTATCTTGTATATAACTGATGGCTATACATTAATAATAAATACAGTAATAATATACACTAATAATAAATAATTCCTGTTCTTGAGGAAGGCAATGAGACAGATTAAAAATAAATCACAAGCCCAGCCCAGCTTTCATCTCTCCAATTTCCTTACTCCTGCAGTCAATTAAAATGAAATTAAATCTTATCCAAACCTCATCTTTCCCTCAGGCCTGCACCAAGTAAAGCAACACCCACCACTCATTACTCAGGAGCACACAGCAATGCACAAAGTATTGAAAACATTTTGCAAACATTAATTAATGATTTTGCATATTTGTTCATAAGGCAGCATTATGAACCATCGTAATTTTACACTTGTCCAAAGTGGTGTGCAAAAACTTAACTTGTGTAAGGATGTAAAGGAAGTGCAGAATCCAGGGAATCCATACCAGTTCTCAAGAACTTCAAGTACTTTCCAGTACAATAAAAATAGGGAAAAAATTACAGAATACACAACTCACTATTTTATCTGATCCATATATTTTCTCCAGTTGCTGAGCAACTTCCTGTGTCCCATCTGGGCTTCCATCATCTATGATGATAATTTCAAAATCGATTCCACTGAAACAAGAATGATTTCCCAATGAACAAATGGAGTCCCATTCCCTCCCTCAGTCACTGGGAATGGCAGCAGCAGAGCACCAGAACAGAGAATTCCCTGCTGCCAGACCCACTCAGCAGGAACAGCTCTGGCTGTGCAGGGACCCAGCGTGGCCTCACATCCCCTGCAGCCACACAAACCTCCTCATTCCCCGGAGTTATTCCAGAACTCGGCACTGGGAATGGAGAAAACCTAAAACTGCCTCTGTGCGTTCGCCTGGCCGGGCCCTCTCTGGGAGCGGGGGCAGAACGGACCGGAGCACACTCGGCACCTCTGAACAACCTCACTGCCCCAATTACCCTCGGGAAATAGCCGTACTTTTCTTCTTCTTTGGGGCCATGGAGCTGGGAAGGGGCTGGGGCACCAGGAGCGGCCGAGGGCGCTGGGGAAGGGGCTCAGCCTGGAGCAGAGGAGGCTCAGGGGGGCCCTTCTGGCTCTGCACAAGCCCCTGACAGGAGGGGGCAGCCGGGGGGGATTTGGGCTCTGCTCCCAGGGAACAGGGACAGGAGGAGAGGGAATGGCCTCAGGCTGTGCCAGGGGAGGGGCAGGTGGGACACCAGGAGGAATTTCCTCATGGAAAGGTTGTTCAGGCATTGGAAGGGGCTGCGCAGGGAGGTGATGGAATCCCCATCCCAGGAGGTGCCCAAGGAATTCCTGGACGTGGCACTCAGAGCTCCGGGCTGGGGACAAGGTGGGGATGGGGCACAGCTTGGACTCCATGGGCTGGGAGGGCTTTTCCAACCCAAATGATTCAGTGACTCACTCCAGGTTAGGGACCCCTGACTGCGCACGGACGGCGTTACTGCCCTCCAGCCTGTGCCGTCCCTGCGTCGCTCTTATGGCCGTGCATTTCCCAGCCCTACCGACACAGCCATTACTCCTCAACGCGGTCCAAACCCCACACCGGGAGCGTCTGAGCCGCTCCGAGCCCCGGCGATCCCGCGACTGTGTGCGGGCAGCCGGCCCCCGGGGCTGTCCCCCGGCCCGCCGCGCCGCCCCCGGTACCTGTCGCGGAAGGTGCGCACCAGCAGCCACACGACGAGGGGCAGATTGTCGCGCTCGTTGTAGGTGGGCAGCAGCACCGAGATCCGGTCCGGGCCCCGCGCCGCCATGGCGGCAGTGACGCGGCGGAAGCGGCGGGGCGGGGAGGAAGCGGCGCGGCCATGGCGGGCGCGGGGGTGGCGCGGCTGCGGGCGGAGATCCGCCGGCGGGAGCGGGAGCTGCGCGGGCTGCGGGAGCGGCTGGCGGCAGAGCTGGTGCGGGGGGACCCCGCCGAGGAGGAGGAGGAGGAGGACAAGGACGAGGAGCAGGAGGAGGGAGCCTGCGGGATGCGGCAGCCCTTGGCGGCCGAGCTGGCGCGCGGGGACGCGGGAGATGCCGAGGATGAGGAGGCGGATGGAGCCCGCAGGATGCGGGAGCGGCTGGCGCGGGGGGACTCGGGGGATGCCGAGGAGGATGATGATGATGATAATGATGATGATGATGAGGGAACCTTCGGCTTCCCCGCGGAGCTGCCGCCGCTGCCGGCGCGGTCGGCGCTGAGCGCGGCCGAGATCCTGCGGTACAGCCGGCAGCTGGTGCTGCCCGAGCTCGGCGTGCGCGGGCAGCTGCGCCTGGCGCGGAGCGCCGTGCTCGTGGTGGGCTGCGGCGGGCTGGGCTGTCCCCTGGCGCAGTACCTGGCCGCGGCGGGCGTGGGCCGCCTGGGGCTGGTGGACCACGACGTGGTGGAGACGAGCAACCTGCAGCGGCAGGTGCTGCACGGCGAGGCGCGGCGCGGGCGGCCCAAGGCGCGCTCGGCGGCCGCGGCGCTGCGGCGGCTGAACTCGGCCGTGCACTACGTGCCCTACCCCGGCGCGCTGCGGCCGCGCTCCGCGCTGCGCCTCGTGCGGCAGTACGACGTCGTGGCCGACTGCTCCGACAACGTCCCCACGCGCTACCTGGTGAACGACGCCTGTGTGCTGGCCGGGAAGCCGCTGGTGTCCGGCAGCGCCCTGCGCCTCGAGGGGCAGCTCGCCGTGTACAACCACCGCGGCGGGCCCTGCTACCGCTGCCTGTTCCCGCAGCCGCCCCCGCCCGACACCGTGACCAACTGCGCGGATGGCGGCGTGCTGGGCGTCGTGACGGGCATCATCGGCTGCATCCAGGCCCTGGAAGTGCTGAAGATCGCCTCGGGAATGGGCTCTTCCTTCAACCGGTTCATGCTGATGTTTGATGCCCTGGAAGGGAGGTTCCGCAACATCAAGCTGCGACCGAAGAAGCCGGACTGTGCGGTGTGCGGGGACAACCCCACCGTCACCTCCCTGCAGGATTACGAGGCGTTCTGTGGTTCTTCTGCCACCGACAAGTGCAGGACTTTGCGTCTGCTGCCCAGCAAAGACAGGATCTCTGTGGAGCAGTACAAAAAGCTGCTGGATGAGCGGGTCCCTCACGTGCTGCTGGATGTCCGCCCGCAGGTGGAGCTGGATATCTGCCGCCTGGAACATGCTGTCCACATCCCGCTCAGTAGATTGGAAGATAAGGATGAAGAACATCTGCAGCACTTACAAAAAAGGATTTGTGAAGAAAAGCAGAGAATTAATGACCAAGCATCTCTTCCTGTATATGTTGTTTGCAAATTAGGAAATGATTCCCAGAAGGCTGTAAAAATTCTGCAGGAGTTACCTGCCAAAGAATTTGGGTCTGTGTTAGCTAAGGATATTAAAGGGGGACTCATGGCTTGGGCCACTAAAATTGACTCAACGTTTCCTCAGTATTAGAATTTTAAATGGTGAAAAAAATCACATATGTTCATAGTAAGTTCCATAGGGTTTCATTTCCTCTGTTAATGACTATATCACATGGAAAACACTGATAGAAATACCACGCTGCTTTTTATTTTACTTTTTTCTTCCAAAATGTGTATTTTTGTAGCTGTCTGATTATTTTTATAAAGGTGTAAATCCATCCATGAAAACAAAGGAGTGTGTTTCTTGGTTATGATTTAATAGTAAAATCTCGGCATAACTACTGATTTCTGCATATGATAATTGAGAATAGCTCCTAATTAGTAATTGTAACCTGGAGAACAACAGAGCACAGGAATCATGGTTTTACTCATTCTCCAAACTGCTTAACAAATTGAAACAGAGCACAAAATGAATAAAATAAATACCTGTTAATCTCTAGCTGGTCTGTAGCACTACTAATCTGTCACAGGGAATGGCCAAGACAGCACTGATGGGACCACAGTTCTCTGTAGAAGCCTTGTGTATTTATGGACAAGAACAGCACCTACAGCAAGGGTGTGAAGAACTTCCAGAGCCATCCATCCTTCATGGATGGCGAAGAAGTGGATTCTCCAGCTTGAATAGAGAAACTGAGGTTAACTGTTAATAGGACTTCAGTTTGACCCCAGAAAGTTTGTAAAACAGAAGATTTCAGAGATTGAAATTAGAAGATTTCAGAGATTGAGAGATAATGAGGAGGTCAGAGGAAAAAATAGATATTTATCCTCTGTCCTGCAAGGACAGAGACCTATTTCCTGAGTTTTCTCCCTGTTGCTGTGGCAGTTGCACCTCCCCAGTTGTATTTGCTCACTGGCACGAAGAACTCTGCACATCTGAGAAGTAGCTGTAGTTAACTGAATGTAAAGAAAGAAATAAATATCTTCTCAACAGAGCAGCCTGAGGCCTCATCACTTCAGTATAGTAATTATCTCCTTATATTAATTAAGGTATGGATTTCTTTACTTCCTGAGGAGGAAAAAACACCTGTCATGACTAATCTTCACATTGTACCAGGAAAGGAAAAAAGAAGAGTAGTGCCATTATAATTAGTAGTTGAAAAGGTGTATTTTAGTAAAATAAATGTGAGAACAGCCACACTCCCCGCGTAATATACATGGTTCTAGCAGTGGCAGTCTCGTGGAGGAAACAGTGATGTTTTCTGTCTGTAAACAGAGTCATATCTTGCAGTTTAGACGACAACAAAAGCATGGAAGGCCAGGACCTAAAGTAAACTTCAGTGTTTGTGGTGTGTGCTCAAGAGTTGTTGGGTTGTGGAGGCACAGCTCAGTCACAAAGTCTGGCTTCTGGGGCTGGGAATTGGAAACCAGGGGGGCTTGTCTGAAATGCCTGATCTGTGTTTTAATTTTCTGTCTTTACTGTGATGTCAAGACAAGACTGAAACAGAAAAGGCAGCAGTGGCAGGAATTCTGTGTTACCCACTGCGGGTGGTGGGTCACACATCCCTCTGACCTGAGAAAGGGATTCCTTTTCAGTCATTCCAAACAAGGTGAACCCAGGGATTTGGAGAGAAGTGAGACTCTGATTCTAAATCTGAGTGTGTAGAAATGGTGTGTGAAGTCTTTTCCATTGTTAGCACATTGCTTTGCCTGTGTGTTGTCCTGTAAGTCCTGTCCTCGGCAGTGCTGGACTCCTTGAAGATAGGCTGAAAAATCAGACTGCAAAATCAAGCATCATAAAATCATAACTAAGCCCAAACCATTCTTATTTGAAGCTTATCTTTTGTTTTGACTTGCTTTAATTCTTGAGCTCTAAACATGTAGTGGTTTCTCTGTTCACCGGGAGAAACTCTACTTAGAAATTCTAAGAGAAGCACTAAAACTTGATGATTTTGTATTGCTGCCAAAGCACTGTTAAGTATTGGTGCCTGGGACATTGTGAATGAAGAGAAGCTGCTCTGCTCCAGGAGCTCAGAGCGGGCTGGGATGAGGGTAGGACAAGGTCTCCTGGTCCTTCGCTCCCGATGTCACAGGGTTGCTTTTTCTAATAGAAACTTAACTGTTCAAAACAAAACTTTGCACTAGGTGCTTGAAATACTGCAAGTACAAGTTTGTCCTTTATTTTAAATACAAAAGCTGTGAGCTGTCCTTTGTGAAACTACAGAAAAAATAATATGAAGGCTGTATGCTAGGTGGCACTGCAAGTTCATAAACCACAACATTCCCGAGCTTGTAAAATGCAATTCGAGCTTAGCAAGAGCTGAGGTTCCTTGTAAAAATCCATTGTTGTGCAGGTTTTTTGAAAAAAAGACCAGGGGAATAAAATAAAATGGAGATGGATATTGACATGTGTTGGGGCAGCAAAATTTGAAGCACAACTTACAATGTAAACGAGAGGAAAACACACACACAAACTGGTTTGTGGTATGAACCTTTTGTGCTTGTGTTACTTGGTTAAATACACCAGCCCTGCTGCTTTACCTCACACTGCAGCTTCAGCATCTTGGTGAGGAAATAAATACAGTGCAGGAAATAAAGCATAAAAAAGAAGAAGAAGGCAAAAGACAGGAGATGCAGAGTTTACTAAGTTTTCTCTGCACTCCTCCAGTGCACATCACTCTTCCTCCAGTCTCTGCTGTGTGCATGTTGTGTTGAAATCTTACTGCAGTGACCAGATTCCAAGGAAACAATGGAATGATCATGTTCTAGAACAGTTCTAACAGCTGAAATGCATGGATTAAGTGACTTGGACACGGCAGTGGGGTATTGCACTGAGGAAAGCTTGGTCCCTCAGGGCACAAGTGCACTGATGTGGATTGTGCCCTAGAGCTGCACCCTCTGTGCTCCCCACGCAGCAGCAAAGCAACTGCTGTGCTCTGCTCTCAGCACAGGACAAGAAAATCACCTCTGTTTGCCCATTCTCCAGTCTTGTGTCATGTAACAGGTTCATTTGGTGTTGTCTTTACAATACATTTCATGTGATTGATTGAAAGCCAACTGAGATGTGTCTGTGTGATGGTGCTGCTTTGACCTCTTGTTCTTCTTATTGTGAAGAACTCACAATTCTAATCTTTTCTGCTCCTGCTAAGAACAAAAGATAGCTTCCCTCCAAAATGATGGCTGTCATGTGAATGTTACCAAAAAAGCAAACTGATACAAATTCAGTCTAGTCCTGCTGTGGTGCAAGTTTTGCAGCCAGAGAAGAAGCTATTCCTGCTCTGCTTTAGGGATAATTAAAGTGATGGTTCCTGCTGACAGGCAGAGTCAGGCTCCAGCTGTAGCCAGAGCCAACAGGGAGAGCACCACCCGGGCAGGAGAGCAGGCTGTAACCCCGCTCTGTGCATGGCTCCTGCGCCCTGAGCTGGGTGTGTCCTGTCGGATTTCCTGACCTGACCCTTTGCTGCCTGTCCCTGGAGGAAGGAGCCGGCAGTGGGATGTTCGGGGGCTTCTCCCTGCCCGTGGCACCGGGCCCTGCCGTGACAAGGAGCTGGAGTTTGGTTCACAAGGTGTTGGTGCTGTTGCTAGGAGACCAAATCCCTGCTTGTGAGGAAAGGTTGTTTCCAAATTTAAAATGGCTCCTTAGATTTTTGACTGGGAAATGAAGTCTCGTAGACAAATGGGCATTCACCTGCTCAGGAGTAGTGGAGGGAGTCATGGAATCACAGGGTGGTGGGAAAGGGACCTTAAAGCCCGTCTCATTCCATGCCCTGCCGTGGGCAGGGACACCTCCCACCATCCCAGGGTGCTCCCAGCCCCGTCCAGCCTGGCCTTGGACACTTCCAGGGATCCAGGGGCAGCCACAGCTTCTCTGGGCACCCTGTGCCAGNCTTCTCTGGGCGTGCCAGGGCCTTCCCACCCTTATCATTACAAAAGTTTTCCCTGTCACTAGTCTGAATCTACCCTCTTTCAGTTTAAGTCCATTACCCCTTGTGCTATTGCTGCAGGCCCGCTCCAGTTCTTATTTTGTGAAACAGATTTCTAATTTCACTGTGTGAGGGTTTGAAATTGTTACAAAACATGAAATGTTTAAACCTGTCCTTTTACAGATGTGTTTATATGTACCCATATGTACGTGCACACCTGGAGCACAGGCCCATTCCAGATGCTGGGATAGACCCATTTAGGCAGAATTTATAAAAGTCATTTCCAGGGCTTGCATGTTGTCAGTTCAAACAGGTTTGTGGAACTCTGCTCTCATTTTACTGCTGTGGTAGTGAGAGGTAGCAGGTGTGACAATGATTGGAACTCTTTAAAACACTCTATAGGTGCCTTTTCATCCTCAATTAGATGATTTATCTTTGTTTAACCTTAGATGTACATTCTGTAATTTCTTTTATAATTAACATCATAACTGTTTACTTACCAGGCTGCTCCTGTACAAATGATGGAGGTGTTTACATTGCCCTGTGTGACCTTGAAAATCTTAATTTGAGTCAGATAAAGTCACATTAGCCTTTTTGAAAAATGTCACTTGTCAATATTCCAACCAAATAAATGCTGCATAAATATTTTTAGGAGCATTTATGTAGTGCCACTATGTGTTTCACACTTCCCAGAAGTGATGCTGATGGGATCTTCATCCTCATTTCCTTGCTGATTCCAGCCTGCTCTGGAAATGAGAGGCCACGTGTGCAGTGCAATAGATTGAATATTTTCCTCTGTATTTTAAAATGAACTTCCCAAAATATTTTCCCCATCCTTTTCAAGTCGGCTGGTGCAGCTGGGTGCGGTAGGACGGGGGATTTGCCGGGAGCTGCCCATAGATGGCAATGTAAGATCCTTGGATCGGGCACATTCCCGCTCCGCATGGATGAGAACCCCTTCTCTTCCCCAGGCACTGACTCACCCCCTGGATTTACGGAGTTTCTCAGTGGTTCTTGACTCGTCCAGCAGCACGGCCCCCTCTGGGGCCAGGAATGCATTTGGAGCACTGTGTCCCTCTCCTGGTGA
Organism: Atrichornis clamosus; assembly: GCA_013400975.1. Lineage (NCBI taxonomy): Eukaryota > Metazoa > Chordata > Aves > Passeriformes > Menuridae > Atrichornis > Atrichornis clamosus. The sequence continues at coordinate 10,401 of WBMZ01006481.1, forward strand.
GGAACGCAGTCAGACACAAAACCAGCAGACAACCAGAGCTACATTTACAGGGAGCTCTTGTCCTTTGCCTTTGCCTGTCAGGAACACGCAAACATTTACCCCTAACCCCAACCTCATCCCAGAATCACAGAATCCCAGAGTCTTTAAGGTTGGAAGAGCCCTCTCGGACCACGGAGTCCAGGCTGTGCCCATCCCCACCCTGTCCCCAGCCCAGAGCTCTGAGTGCCACCTCCAGGAATTCCCTGGGCACCTCCAGGGATGGCGACTCCAAACCTCCCTGGGCAGCCCCTGCCAAGGCCTGACCTCCCTTTCCATGGAGAAATTCCTCCTGAATTCTCGTGGTGCTGTGCAAGTGCTTGCAGCTTCAGCTGAGGGCCAGAGCTCCTGCTGTCAGTGGAGGGCGAGGAGCCAGCAGGGACAAATGCGCTCCAGGTTTGCACAGCTCCCACCTTGGAATGTTTGCTTAACACGATTTCAGGGCTTTTAGAAATCTCCACTCACTCTGCCGTGTGATGCTTTGCAGCCTTAACTTTCCCCACTCGTGTTTTCCCCAGAGATATTCCTCTCCAAAATTAAAGTCACCTGCAATTGCAGTGTTGGATTCGGTTTGCTTGAGGATATTTATTGATTTCCCAAAGTGTGCTTTTATTTATGAGTGAAAGAAACTGAGTCATCTTTTCCTTGGCTGACCTGGGAGCTTCCATCACTGTGAAACTTAGGGATGATATCTCTCAGCTGCTTTGTGACATGAGGTGCATCACTAATGAGAAGGAGAGCAGTACTTCAATTTATCATTCAGCAATTCTGTGTCAAAGCTTCATTTCTCTGTATAACCAACTATAGAAATTTATGCAAGTCCCCAGCACTTTGTTCCTGAGGTAGACACCATTTAAATTACATTATCTTTAACAGAAAGATAAACCTTATTATCGTGCTGACCACTTCACTTGCATGACAGAGCTGTCAAATGAGCTATTGAGTCTAGTATTTTAAAAAATTCCAATCTCCAGATGATGCCTGGGAAGTCCTTATACCCCAGATCAGTCCCTTGAGCGGGCTAATTATTGTAGTTTGCAGCTCAGTTTTTCTGGACCCACAAGGAATGCAGGAATTAAATTATGACCGTAATTAAGAATGAGGGAACCTGACAAAGGAGGGGCTGAGCCCTCAGCCTGACAGAGCTGCACACGTTCATGTGCCCTGCCTGGCTCTGGTGCTGCACAAGGCTGCAACTCATGTCACAAGGGCTACAGGGATAACAAATGAATATTTATAAAGTGTAGCAAATATGCTCTAATTACCCTAATTGGCCTGCTGTGGTTCCAGTTATGGCAGAACTTTATTTCTGTTCAAGTGACATTTGCTTCCGGATTAGTTCCCGCAGGCAGAGGGAAAGTGAAACCCCGCTGAAGAGGGCAGAGGATCCCCTGATATCCTGATCCTGCAGTTTCCTCACCATGCTTCTGGCAGCCTGATAGCTAATAACATTCTTCACCTCGTTAGGGATTTCTAGGGAGTATTTCAGAAGCTGTGAGAGGCTGAAAAATGACAAAGAAAAACAATGAGCAAAAAGGGAGGAAGGAGTAGTTTTATTGTTAATAATTAATAGGCCAAACTCTGAACATTTTCAGTCTGAGCACACAAAATTCTCCTTATTTGTGGGGTAGAAATGTATCTTTATTTGTGGTGTATGATTTTGCATCGTGACTGACAGTGAGTGGGTAAATCTAGTGGTTTGCATTTTCTGCTTTAGCAATAGAACTTTTGAGGTGCATTTTTATTGTCAGAGGTGACATTCATCTGCCGTCAAGAACTCTAGTTCCATGCCTTCAGGTCTTTTGGGAATCTGTAGGCTGCACTCTTTATGTCTGTGGGATACCCAGGTGCACCAGCTCAGATGACATTGTACTTGGGATTCTTTTTCTCCTGTATTTTGGTATCTACTATAATCTTTTGGATAAATAGGTACTAAATTCACTGTCAAGTCTTGCATGAGGTAGCCAACAGCACTCTGAACACAGAAAAAATGGGTCGTGTAGTGTTGTACCAAGTACTGGTAGAAAATGGTGAGTAATGGCTGTGAAAAGGGAGAAATCTCTGACAGCCAGGCCAGAGTCAGCTGCTCAGGGTAGGGGTGAATGGCACCGACTGATGTGTGAGCACGGATTGATGTCACATTTGACACTTTTTTAATTGTTTAATTTCTTATTAAACAGTCAATTCAATCTACCTAGGCTTAGGATTATCTAGTCCAGTTTTCAGCCTGTTGCAAACCCAAGAGAGGGCTGTGAAATTTTGCAGCAAAAAATGTTGCTTTTGCATCAGGCTGAACACCCAGTGAAACTCTTCCCACACAAGTCAGGAATGTATGGAGCACACCAGGTTTGCTTCCAGACATGCATCTGATGATATGTAAATCCATGATTCAGCTCTGCATGGTTTTTTTTAATTGTTTAATCAGACATTGCTAAAGCCTCTGACTACTCAGTGACCCTGCTGAAGCTCTGACTGTGGAGTGGTGGGGTGCTGAATTACACTGGGAAAATTGTAAAGGGGCAAATGGAGACAAGCTCTAAATATTCCCTAAAGAGAATTTTATTAAGACCTTGACCTGTAATGAATGTTAGCATAATATAAATTATTTCAGCTCACCTTGCAAATGATGTTCTTTGATGTACTGAGAGGAGCCGTGTGGCTCTGCCTTCATTTCTCATGCTGCACCCACCAAGGGGTGTGTGTTGGTTTTGAGGAAGGAGGAGGGTGGGAAGGGAAAGATTTTGGAGAAAGTAATTTAATGGACCACCCTACCTGGAAATTCTGCTTTCATCAGGGATTTTTCTTGTTCAATCTTTGTGGATCCTTCCCGAATCTGCTGGATTCTTTGGTTAAATTGTTAAAACACCTCAAAGCTACGTCCCAAGGAACTGTGATTGTGATTCTTGGGACGACATGAAAGAAAGAGGTTTCCCTGCACAATCTTGTACCTACATTTTCCCCCAGGGAGATGATTTTCTTTGCTGGTAAGAGCTTCCTGGCACAGCCAGCCTGCTTCAGCTCAGAGCCCAGCCCTGCCCCGTCCCCTGCCCCGCGCCGGTGACCCCGGGCAGTCCCAGCCCCCCCAGCCCGCGCTGTCCTGGAAGGAGCACAGGGACATGCAAGGAGAGCCTATCACTTTATTAATCAGAACGAATACAGCTGCTGCCGTGGGAGCTGCAGAGTGCGCTGAGATACAGAGCAATGCGAGGCTGTGCGCACCGGCAGCGCCGCGGGCAGCGCCAACCCTGCCGGCTGCAGCGGACGTCGGGGGCCGGGAACTTTCCCGGTGGCTGCGCACGCTGCTAAAAGGCCAAAAAGGAGCGGCAGCGCCCAGCTGGGCCAGGGGAGGCAGCCAGCTTTGGAGCCAAGCCGTAACTTTCACCGATTTGCCTAAAAATCCAGAGAACAAACAGACTGTGAAGAGGAATCACCACCTGAGGGCCCCAGCCCTCGCAGCAGAGCTGGGACGCAGCGCTGGGGCTCCCACCGGAGCTGTGCCCGGCAGCCTTGGAGCTGGGCTGGTTTAGCGCCAGGACTGCAGCTGTGTTCCCTCCTGGGCAGCAGACCGGGCGGGTTCCAGCCGTTCCGAGTCAAACACGTCAGTGTGGCTGCAGGAGCCTGGTGCCAAGTCCAAAATTACACAGGGCAGGTACGTCCCCAGCAGCTTCTTAGTCCCTGGCTGGGCAGGACTTGCAGCAGGCAAGAGGCTTTCACAGTTTTGCTCAACCAACACCCAACCCCAGGGTGGTATTTTTAATTTATTTTTTGTTTCTGGACAAGGGCTTTAGAGTCAAGCTCTAGTTTTGGGATAAAAAAATAAAGTGACACATGAAATAAGTGAGCATGAATGTAAAGACATTTAGAAAATGGATGGCCCTACAGCGTTTATTAGCTAGCAGAACACGGAAATGAGCTTAGGTTTTATTTGGTAAGTCTTGATTTCTCCTTATATTCATGTACAGCTTCTTATTTATGGCTCAGCCTGTCAAACACATTCTTAGATAAGCAACTGTTGCTCACAGGACTAATCTAATTACCAGTTCTTTTTATAACGAACGCTGACACAAAGGTAGGGGATGCATAGCACTTGTGCTGAAGCCAATGCTACAGATGATCAAACAGTTTTGAAATTTAAAAAAAAATGAGGAAAAAAATTTTTTCTCACGATGTTCCTGTTTTTTGTCCAACTCTAATTAAAGATGAAGAACAAGAGTGAAAAGCTGGTTCATTTGCAGCTTTGGCACAGAATTAATTGCCAAGAGTTTAGGCTGGATATTTTAGCACTCTGCAGTAATGTTCCATAGGAATATTTCCCTACCACAGGCTGGAGAATGCTAGAGCCCTAATTATTTGTAAAGTGCATTTTTAAAAGTTTTAGAATTTTCCTTGAGGAACAAGCATATCAGAACACCTTCAAACTGTATATTAAAGACATTTGAAAAGAGAATCAGTGTGCTGTGGGCTTGGCCAAACAGCACAGACTGAAAAACTGATTTTACTTCTTTTGAAAGGACAGTGTTTGTGTCCTTGGCCTTAATTTAAATCATAAAACCATTTTGCATTCTGACATTTCTTGCAAGCTGCTCCAGAAATGCCAATAAGAAATAGTATTTCTGAAAATTAAGATAAAGAAGCATTGATCAATGTGATGGGAACTTCTAAATTCCCCAACCTCTTAACTGCTAGTGAGTCATTTTACTAAAAAAGAGTGGAAAAAAGGTGAAACTCTTAAAATCAGCTTTTCTTTACCTCTAAGCACGCATGAAATCAAACAAGGGGATTTAATTATTTTTTGAGGCTCTGGGGTTTTTCTCCCGAGCAGGTCAGTGTCACTCCCTCTAAAATAAATGGGGCTCTGTCACTACCCTGCACAGAAACCTGTGCCAAACCTGAGTCCCACTGACCACGGGCCCCCCGACCTCAGCAGGGAACCCAGACCCCGACCCCCGCCTGGGTGAAGAACACATGGCTGTGCTTTAGGATGTTCACTGCTTGTTCATGTCCTGTTTGAACCTTCCCCGTGACTCCCGTGTGTGTAGCGATGGCAAAGGCAGAGTTAATTCTGTCTCGAGTCCCTCCTGGTCGAGGACAGAGAAGCACAAAGCTGCCAGCGCCCCCCACTCCATGACTCAAATCGTATTTCCTTTTTTCCCTCATTGGCAACTTCCCACAGCCACAGATTTCTGCTCCTTTTCCAGAACCAAGAGCTCCATGGGAGGGGGTGGCCGTGGCACCGGTTTGCCCAGCAGTGCTGGGGGTCCCTGGGAGCTGCCCTCTCCCAGTTCCCTCTCGGAGCCGAGGGAAAGCGAAGCCTGGGAACAGATGGTGGGGAATGGCTGGCATCTCCTCATGCATATTTCATTGGATTTGCAGCTAGTCACTTCTTGATAATAATATTAAGTGCTACAAAACTCCAAGGCTTTGTTCCTTGGAATGTTGCATTCGATGGCACGGGATCAATGCTGGAACGTCAATTAAATTTTGAAGCTGGTGAGCTCTCAGTATTTGCATCTTTAGCAAGGTTATGCTATAAACAGCTCGATTCTTCTGTTCTGCTGTGTTTAGGGCTGACTTGCAAAGAAATGGATGGTTCTGCTCTGAGTGACGAATCTCACTTGACGTTTTTTTAAAAGCACAATGGGACAAACATCTGTGGTTATTTCCATTACGCTCTAAGGCGTGATAACTGGGAGAGAATTTAGCCATTAATTCTGTTGTATTTACATTATTTATATACAAGAAGAACAAGAAAAATGGCAGCCTGTTTAATGATTATATACATTGTGATTTGGTTGGAAAAATGTGTGTTACAAATGGCAAAACAGCCTGTCAAGTACATAATTATATGTTGCTCTTTTTTTTTGTTGTTGCCAGAGAAGTTTTAATTCCTTAAATCCCACTGCATGATTTCAGTGAAAGATCTGCCCTATACATTATATGGGGGGAGGAAGGAACAGCATAATAACAGACTTCTAAAACCACATCAGTTCCTGCTTACAGCTCCTTTTCTCCATTTTAATACGAGGATTACCTTCGTAAGATGCTTCCAAAGCAAATTAAAAGATGGAATCTGATACAATGACAGCAGGAGAAATAGTAACTTCAATTTCATTCATTGTCCCTAGTCTCGGAAGAGAGAGTGGTGAACAAAACCTCACTGCCTTGTGACTCATTGCTCATCTGAGACTTGGCTTTCAGCAAGAACTGTGCTCTCCTGTACATGATCCTTTCCTGCTCCTGCTTCAGCTCCAGGTAGGAGCGCGAGAAGGTGTGGAAGATGGAGGTGACCGGGAAGGCCATGAGGAGGATGCCGCTCAGGATGCTGCTCAGGGCCACCACCTGCCCGGGGATGCTCCTGGGCACCATGTCCCCGTAGCCCACGGTGGTCATGGTGATGACGGCCCACCAGTAGCAGGCGGGGATGCTGGTGAACTCCTGGGAGTCGGCCATCTCGTTCTCGATGACGTAGAGCAGGGGCGCGAAGAGCGCGATGGCCACGCAGAGGAAGAGCAGCAGCAGCCCGAACTCGCGCGTGCAGCGGCGCGCGGTCAGGCCCAGCGTCTGCAGCCCCAGCGAGTGCCGCGCCAGCCGCATCACGTACAGGATGCGCAGCGCCCGCAGGATCCGCAGCACCAGCCCCACCTTGTCCAGGTAGATGTTCCCGGAGCTGGGCTTCTTGGAGCCCTCCGAGGTGGTGTCCACCAGCAGCGTGATGTAGTAGGGCAGGATGGCGATTATGTCTATCAGGGTCAGGGGCCTCCGCAGAAACGCAAACTTGCTCTTGGCCTGGATGAATCTCAGCAGGAACTCCAGGGAGAACCATGCCACACAGACAGACTCCACAATGAAAATATTGTAGCACATCTGGGAACACTCGCCCTGCAGGAAAGAGGAGGAGTTTGCAGTCGGCACTGGATAATGACTGTTTTAGTCGGTGCGGTGACAGGAAGAGAGGCTTCTGTGTTGGCTTTTTTAAACCCGGAATATTAAAGGAATAGAAGCTGTTGCTATGGGGAGACACGTTGGCAATTTGGAACATGCTAAATGCAAAACTTAGAAAGGAACTGCTTATTCCACAGAAGATATTGCTTGGGAATTTCAGGCTTTCTAAATAGCAAATACAAAGTCTAACAAGGTAATACAAAGAAGAGTGCACACTAACAAAATTTTCTTTGGATGTAAAACTGGATGTGATCAATTCTCTTACAAGTAACTGAACAGTCATGTCAGATTTCAAATATTCTCTGTGATACTTTTCCCCCTCTAAAGGCAGCTGCAAAATCCCCATGGAAGTCAATAACCTCAGACCTTGTACTTGCTCTGCTCTTCCCAGCACATACCACTTGCCATCCTAAAAGCTAACTTACCTTTTCCTCCTCCTCCCTCAGGTCAGGCATGGTGCTGATGGATAAGTTCACTGCTGTAATAGTTACAAACAAAACAGACAAACACGCAAACACCTTTCCAGGAAGGCCAGACTGGGGCCTTTCCACCATGTCTTGCAACTTTTTCATGCACAAACCAATTTTTGTCTCCTCTACTGTTTCACCTGTTGTTTCATTTTCTAGGAGGTCATCCTCCCGTTCATTTATCTCTGTGAGCTCCTCCATTTTTTGCAGGTATCTCCTTTTACAACACCAGTCCAAGTTGTCTTCCTCAATCCCCCAGTAGAGCAGCTCCTCCTGGAAAGACAGCGCACACATCTCACGCAAGAGCCGGAGTTTTCCGACCCGCAGGAAGGTCAGGATTGTCCGGAAGGCCCCTGGGTTGCGGTCGAAAAAGAACTCATTGCACGTCACGTCGTAGTCATCACAGATGTTCAGGATGTCATCAAAATTAGTACAGAACTTCAGCTGTCCCAGACGTGTCAAGGGGAACTCGTCCAGCGTGGTCCAGGGGAGCAGGTACTTGATGCCCCCCACGTTGATGATGATGTGGCGCTTGCGGTCGTCGGGGTGGAAGCCCTTGAGGAGATCCTCGCGGGGCTGAATCAGCCTGGCTCTTTGGTAAAACACTCCCTTGAGGGACTCTGATTCTGGAAAGAACGTGTGGTTGAAGGAAGCATCTGAAGTACAGCTCAGGGCGCTGTAGTCGTAGTCGGAATTTTCTCCAGGCATAAGAGTCATCTTGGAAGACAATTTTACATCCCTTCACTGCTGCTGCTGCAAGTGTCTTCTGGAACAGAAAACAGACAGGGGGTGAGGAGATGAAAGGATGTTTTCAGTTTTAGAACAAATGGAGCGGCTGGAGCTCAAAAACATTTGTGATTGATAAAAAAAATGGGAAAGAAAACAGCAGTGGCTGAGTGTGGTCAGAAGACCTTTCTGGGGAGGCTGGGTTTGTCCAGCTGGGTAGCAATGACCCTGTCAAGGGCTGTGCCCATGCTCAGGAGCTCTGCCTGGCATATTTATCACACTGGGAGGCTTCTCCTGTCTCAGATATGGAGGTCTTAGTTCCCAGTAGATAGAGAGGGAAACAAGGAATAATTCCTCCTGTGGCTGGACGTTTCTGGTTCAGAGTGGAGATATAAAAGTTATGACAGAATCACATAAGAACACAGAATTCAAGTGTGTTTTGCAGAAAAGGAAATTGTATATTTTTTTAAGTATTACACATAAAAATCTTGAGTATTTTAGTACCCATGAAGTATATAGAAAGAATAAGAAGTCAATTATGTTGTAATTCAGTAAATAGATGCTTCTAAAAACCACTCAGTACAAGACTAATTTCTAAAAGGCCATATGGAAACAATTTTGGGGAAAAAAGCTGGCTTGTACTGGTGATCACATAAATGTTTGTATAGGGTTTATACACAATTAATGGCATGGCAGCTCCCTTTTTATGGCCTCATTTACAAAAGATTGCAAAGAAAAGCATGATTTCTACACAAAGCTTGGAATGTTATTTGAGTTATAACTGACACCCCACGTGCAGTAATAGGGCTTTGTCCCTGCAGTGGGTTGAGCAGTACCTGAGAGCCAGGCTGCTTTTACCTCTGATTATAAGAAACCAAAAATTTCTAACCACAACCCGGAAAATCACGTTCAGATTCTGCTCATGCAACACTGGCGTAAAGTCTGTGGAGTGAAGTGAACAGAGCCCAAATGGGTACAAAACGCAGGAGCTGGAAATGTTAAAACTTTTGGCCTCCCTAATTCACTGCATTTAAAAAGTCAGCCTGAAATCTGCTCCTCCACAGGAGGGTTGTGCAGCCCTGCTCCCAGACCTTCCATCTGCACCCTGGGCTCCAGCCTGGTGCGTGGAGTCACTGAGCTTCGTTGGATAAGAGTGTTCATTTATTAAGCAGATTGTACCAGATATCGACATTAATTATGCACCAGTATTTTGACTTTCTAGCCTCGAGTTCAGAGGACAGGAATAAATATTACAGTTGACTGGCTTCAGTAGCAGTGCAGTTGTGTTCTTTTCCTGGCTGCACTTACCTGCCCGTGGATGTGCACCCCAGGACACAGCCCCTGCTAGGGCCACCTGCTGAGCCACAGAGCCCTCCTCGTCAGAAGCTGGGGTTTATAAACCACACCAAGAGTGGTACATACCTAGTGGAGAAGAAAAACCCATGAATGCACAACAACAAAGGCCTCAAACCACAGCTGCACATCAGTTTAAGAGCAACAGGCTCTCCTTGCTGCAAGGGCACTTAGAGTGCTTCAATAAAACACTCTCAGTTCTGCTCCTAAACTTCCCAAGGGATTAGGCTGAACAGAGCAGCTCTGTACACACTTCCAAACAGGTGGCCTCAGGCTGGCTTTGGATGGAGTGTTATTTCCTGATTCCTCACCTGTACAGAATCACAGAATGGTTTGGGTTGGAAGGGACCTTCGAGCTCATCTCGTGCCTCCCCCTGCCATGGATCACCAGGAGAAATGCCACTGGAGTTCAGGCTCTGGGTGTGACATGGGAAAACAGGGCTACCTGATGGGTGTGGACGTAGGGCTTCATCTCTTAGGCCAACTGTTATTTTATTTAAAACAAGCACTTTCCCCTCTGCCTCAACCACATCTAAGGCAGCGTTGGCCCAAAGAGAATAAAGATTATGACTGATATGAGACTATGGGTAAGTGGGAGCTGTTAACCATTTTCCCTTCTGTAATACCAGATGATGTTGGTTAGCAACAACTTATCCTCTGAATCTCAGCCAGGAAAAATGAGGAGGCAGCTCATCTCTGTCACTGGTTTGATCTCCCAGCATTTCCACTGTTGACACAATGGGGAGAAATGGAGAGAGGGAAATGTAAATGTTCTGCGTGTGTCAGACACACGCTGAAACCCTGAGGCAGCAACTGTGAGAGAGCAGAGCAAAGAAAAAATAATTTCTTTCTTCACTCCCAGCTTCTCGACCTGTGCAAGACAATAAATTGGACAAATTAATCCCCTGTGTGACACACTGAGTGGCTGCACTTATACAAGGTTGCTCCTTGGTTTTCCATAACCAGAACTGGCAAGCCTACAGATCCCACGTAGGATCTGATGCCCTACATGGGTTATTTTCATGTTCTTTGCCTCAGATACACGCAGCATCCTATCCACAGGGGAAGAGTAGGAGGAAATAAAGGACAATGCTAAAGGTGGCCTGACTTGAAGGAAAGGAAAAAGGAGAAGAATAAACCCATACATTTCTCTGTATGTTTCTTGTTTTCCTTTGGCAAGTGCCTCGACAGAATGATGGTCAGTATTGCTTTAGGATGAGAGAGATCTAATTAATGCAAGGACTTTTTGCTACTGAGCTTTAAACCCAAGCAAAAACTACTTTATTCCTACATTGCAGCCTGATGACACTGGGGACAGCTGGTAAGAAATGCATTAAGGATTAAAGACAACACACTGGATATAAGGTCAGACAAATGCATTAGCCTATAGCAACTATTTTCCCAGCAATTAAACAAGATGAACTTTCAGGAGATGCTGTAACAGTAAAATCCTCTGCTCTGCCCTGGTTAAGTCAGGCCCAATGGTAAAACCCCTCCTTGTCTGAGGTCTGAGGCACCATCCTGCCCTTGGAGTTGCTGTCTGGGAGTTGCTGGAGCCAAGTTCAGCTTCCTGGCTCCCCTGCTGATAACGTGTTCTCATCTTGGGCAAATCACTTCTCTCTGAGCCTCGATGCCTGTTATGTTTGTAAACTTCCTGGGGCCAGAACTCTTTCCTACTACATTATACAGCCCTGGGAATTGTGCTGGCTTCTGCAACCCACAGTCACACCGAACACCTGGCCTACAGCAAGGGCTCTGGCGACTCTGAGGGGTGTGTTGTGCATGGGAAGCAAGATAGAACGTCTGTTCAGAAATCTGTCCTGCACAAGATGATATCCATTATGTCTGGTGAAGAAATCAAATTAGAAATCTGTACTGCCCTTACGTCCAGCCAACTTCCAGCCAACATTCAGGAAGGATGCCAGACTCCCAGGCAATGGGAAAAGAATTATTAAAGATGCCTTTCTGAGGGAAAGAAACAGAACTCATGAGAAACATGCTTAAATTCCACTGCAAGTGTCGTTTCCCCCCCCAGTGTCCTCTGCAGTATTTTGAATTCTGCAGTGCATCTCTGATGTAATCAGAGCTCCTGCAAGGAGTCCTGCTCCTGCTCCGTGGTGCAGACAATTCAAAGTTGTGCCTGGATGATAACAAGCCTGCAAAGAAGATGCAGAACTCCTCCCTAGACTCTGCCATCAATTCCAGTGCCTGGAGCTCATCTCTGTTGCTTTTGGCCATTTGTAAATTAAGTTTAAAAAAACCATTTAAAAAAAGTTTCAGATTTCAGTTCAGGTAGAATATGAATATAGTGACTTTTTTGAGAAAGAATTTCACAAGGAGCTGCTTTACAGTTTAGTGATCCTTCCTCCTTTAGTCTCTCCTTAGTTAAACGGGCAGCATTTGCAGGCAGTGCTACGCTCAGCTCTCCCCTGGCACAGGATTTCTGTGCTGTACCACCCTGCCAGGTACCTCCTGACATACTTCAAGCCACACTCCTGCAGCTCTTTACAGCCTAAGAACAGATCTCAAACTTCCACTCTGCTTGCAAAGTGCACTTGCAGCCAAATCAAAGTAAAACTTACAAAGGTCAATGTACAATATGAAACAAAACTCTCCTGAAAAGCAGATAAGCTGAAACAATATGCTCTGTCTCTGTTTTGCTCTCCTTGAGCTGGACAGTTGTGGCATTTTATGACAGCCTACAGACAGAATTATGTCAAATATGTTACTCACTGTTTGGTTTTATGAAGCTGAGCCTTATTCTACCGAAAATAATCAGAAGGGAAATAACTTTGCAGATAACTTATATCCCCAGGAGAATATTCTGAAATACACTAGGATTAATAACTGTAGTTACTCTCCTGCTGTGAAACATATTTATGTCAACAAATTTTAGCAAGTCACATTCAAAGCAATCTCTTAAACATATTTTTAAAGAGGAAAGGATTTGACATTTATTTATATAGATAAATATTTTGCCACTGAAATGAAGATACGTAGTCATGGAAGAGTTCTTTCACGCCTGTCCTGTCCTCACCCCCTCCCCAAGTCCTTCCCAATGAAAAAAAATCTGCCAGAAAGACATTGCCTATCAAGAATAGTTCACTTGATGTGTCAGTCGCCAACGAGCAGAAGTCAGTAAATAAATCAATATAAAAGACATCCCTTAATTATTTAAAAATTAAAGCTATAAAGGACCTTCAGATTAGGCAAAGCAGAAGAAACTGGAAACACGAGCCTCCATCCTGCGCTGTGCAGACACAGGACGCGGGGAGCGGGAGAGCCGGCGAGGGGAAGCCCGAGCAGCACAAACCGAGCCCGATGGATGAGCCTGGACAGCCGTCAGCCACCTCCGCGGCGGGGCCGGAGAAGGGCACGAACGAGCCGAGCGGTCCCGGGCAGCAGCCGACCCCCGCCCGCCGCTGGCGGCGCAGCCAGCCCGGCTCCGGCAGGGAATGACGGCGCGGGCGGACGGTCCCTCTCTTCCATCCCTGCGGCGGGAGAGAACCTGTTGCTTCACCCCGTGCGGGGACCCTCCGCCCCCTCCCGCTCCGGGGGGCTCCGCGGGCTCCCGGGGCCGCCCCGCCCGGGCCGCGCCGCCGCCGCGCAGCGATGCCCGCGGCTTCCTCGCGGCTCCTGGAAGAAAAGTTCCCTGGAAACTTGCCTGCGAGTTGCCCGCGGCGCCGGGCACGGGGCAGCGA
>WBMZ01006482.1:0-55103 GCA_013400975.1 Atrichornis clamosus
TCTGTTTTTCAAACTAAGACACTAGTCCAGAAATCTCTCAATGACAAAGTTGGGTTATGTCAGAAGCTAGAATTGTGCCTCAGCCATTTGCTCATAAACCCCTGCTATTTATTATATTTTCATGTTCCAAGGCTCAAAAAAAAAAAGATCTTCTATGCCACACAACACATGCATTTTATGTTCAAATGTCAGATTGAAGACACAGTAACAGAATTTATAGCCTTTGTAAAAAGTATCTCCCAAAATGTACTACAAACATATCTTTTTATAGAGAACTCAAATTTAGGTATGTCAAACCTCAGTGCAAAACAGGATAAGAAAACTAACTTCAAAAAGAGACAGAGTTGTTAAAATAATCAATGGCACAGATGGGGTTTTGATATTCCTCCCATTAACTGTGTTTAAAAGCAGAATAAACAACCAAAACAGTATCACTACTGTCACTCAAAACAACAATAATTCCCTCTTGTTAGCATTATTTGCTGAATAAAAATCATCCCAAATAAGATCATTTTGACTGTGCAATACAGCACACAAATATCCCTGTTCTCTTCAACTAACAATTTTGAAAAGTTTTACTATATTTCTATAACTAGATGTTGTTCAGTTATAGTCATTCTACATGGACAGCAATAAAACCAGCATCTCAATCTCCTAGGCAGTTGGGCTTCCCATATCTCTCCTACAAAATATTTAAACTGTTACTGGGTTTTTTTGACCAGTTTAATTTGTTGTGTCCATCAAATTTACACTTATCATCTGGTTTAGTAGCTTGCCATGTGCACAGCATCATCACTGATGACAAACAACACATTTCAAAGAGACAACCGGCACCTCCTGAGACAGGTCAGAGATGTTACGTTCTAGTTGGTGTCACTACTCCTGACCCACAAGCACAACTGGCAATTGCGTTCATTGAGTTTTCCCAGCTGGATCATTGGTTTGCAGCACCACCTGGTGCCAGTTACATCAGGTAATCAGTCAAATGATTGGTCAACCCAAGCTCAGACACCAAAAGTTAGGACAGCCACAGTGGCTCCTCACGATGACCTTTATGCTGCCCCCAAATCTCTCGGTACAGCACTCTGAGAAGCAAACCCGACCCCAGACTTCATACACCACCACTGTCACCTCTCCTCAGCACAGTATCCACAACCATTCTCCTTTCTCAAGATCACAAAGGTTTCAAGAAGCACTCACAACCCCCACCCAGAACACAGAGGTACCAGTTGTGCCAGTACCTGGCTGCTCCCCGAGCCTGCAGCCAGCAAGGGGAGGCTCTGACTTCCCTAGGAAGTGACAATGACCTGACAGACCCTATCCTCAACAAGGACATTTCAGCTTTAAGAAACAGTATCTCAGTCTCCAGATGTTCTCATGGAAAGGGCAGGTTTTATCTGGGATACAGAGAACATCCAGTGCATGTGCCACATCCCCAGGCAAGCACAGACCACTACATACAGCCAGCTTCAGTGAGAATGGGGGCATTTAAGCTTCTGACTGGGGGCTGTAAGGGCTGATGTTATTCCAAGGAAACAGTTGTTTCCCAGTCAAAACAAACCTCAAAAATAAAAGCAGATGGTGCAAGCCTGGGATCACATTTTGCAAAACTTAAAATATAGTCTTGTATTAAACCCAGGCAAAACCAAACCAAACCAACCAAAAGAAAACCAAACCCACAAATCCTGGAAACAGAGTGAATACCACAGGGGTCACTCAGCTGACCCACAGAGTGACCCTGCAGACAGGAAATGTTTTGACAAAACCTTTAATGGAACATGTGTAATTACAACTGTAAGGACACTTTTACTACATGAATAAAAATTAATTCTGCCACTTTGTTTTTTCACACACACCAATTTTTTTAAGAGAGGTTTTTGAAGATTTTGTTCACTTAACATGCAAAGAATGAAATCAGAGCTAAATTGTTAAAAAAGCAATGGATTTGGGATTTTTTCCCCATGTGTGTATACTGTGGTAGTGTAAAAAAACCCCAATAAATAAATCATTTAAAAAGAGGAACAGTTCTAACCTAAGAAGAAAATAGCAGGGGTTTTTTTTATTTTAAGCATAGTAGGTTTTCCAAGCAGGAAATTTTGCTGTCATTAAAAAAAAACCCAGATAGATCAATAAATCTTATTATCTTCCTAACTTAAGTAACACTTTGCTTTTTCACTTGCCTAATTTATATGAACAAAACTTCCAAGGGGGGATTGAAAACATTGTTGCTGAATTTACCCCTAAAGTGTTAACTAGAATACACAATAGAAAAATTACCAACAACGGCAAACACATTTTTCAGATTAAATTGTTCACACATGCTGAAATAAGCATTTCTTAGAAGGATTTAGATTGTGAAAAAGACATTAAACTGTTGAAAAATTCAGGGAAGTGGGGAGGGGCAGGGGGGAAAAATAAAAAAAAAAATGCAAGACAGCCACTGCCTCCACCCCCTAACCTACTTCAGGAAGAAATTCACAGCACAATTTAAATCCATTTTGGTCTGCAGAACATTCATTCAGTGAAGGTGAATTCATATTTGCAAAGAAAGTGGTCTTAACAGCACCACTTTTTAGAAAGTTCTCCATTTAATTTACACAGCATGTTTGTCTGTTAAAGCTTACTCTCAGAGGGAAAAAAAAAACCCAACTCAAAAAAGAAGAAAAGTTCTAAAATTCTCACTAAAACAAAGTTTTCATTCAGTCTGGTTTAAATTTTGAGCAACACCACAAGAACATATGTATTTCACCCATCTTAAAATTATGCTATACTTTGTGAGGTACCTCGTAGGTGGTTCCATAGTGGCACGTGTACTGGCATTGCCTGTTGGTCTCTGCATCTTGTTCAACATTCGTGTAGAAAATTACTCCGTCTCCGGAACAAGATACAATCTGTTTGTCATTGGTGCATGGTAAGAACTTTGCACTGAAAATGTTGGCCCTGTGTCCTGAGCGAATCGTCGTTAGAACCTAAGGGAGAAAGAAAAAGGAAGGCTGCATCAGGTTAATATTTTGCAAGCAAATAAAGAATGGGAAAATAACACAGACTGTGGTACTATGGAACATCAGTTATGCACAGGCTGCCAGTGACCTACAGTTTCATGCAAGAGAACAGAGAAGCTGTCTTTACACCAAATTTATTCTCAGAACAAAGTGGTTCTAAAAGAGACATTCGCTTAGGCACTTGCACACAGTAGTCTGCAAAATAAAAGGCCTGGAATGCAACTGCCACCTTTAGTTTTTGCAATGCTAGTTACACATCACATCAGGTTTCTCAAACTGAAACATTAGCCCAGGGTCATAGTGCAGCCATCCAGCATGCCAGTGAGGAGAGACTTAGAAGATCTGGAATGCTGTAAGTCAAGAACAACAAGGCATTGTAATCCAAGCCAACTTTATAGACTTTAAAATGTGATGTTACTCTTAAGAATAAACTCATTCTAAAAAGGAGAACTGAATTTTATATGGATGTTGTGAAACTAACCAAAATAAACATTTAAGAACTTGATTACAGGGCAATAAACCAAGACTTGGTCTAGTCTCAGTGAATGTCATTCATCTACAGGACAACAGAGAAGCATATGATTTACTCCACCATCACAGCTCATTTTAAAACCTTTACACCTCCTAACACACTTATTATTCTACCAAAACTAAAAAAAAACCAAATCCCACATGCTTTCCTGTGCACTAGTGAACAGTATATTCTTATTTCCCCCATCTGCAGCACTTATACCAAACTGCATTTTCACCACTTCTATTAGGAAAAAAATACTTACCAAGTTGTTTGCAGTATGAAAATTACTTCCAAATTTCCACTCAATTAACTTAATCAAAGAAAACATTATGCAAATAAAGTTTCTCCGTTAGTAATAGTTCATGCCTAACATTTTAGATGTGATATTTTACACCTCTTAACTAATTCACACCAAAAAAGTTTAACAGTGCATCTGCATATTCGGAAAGGTACACAAGGCTTAGTATTAAAAGAAAACCCAAGAGATATAATCCACTAATTTTATTTCAATAAATCTGATTTGTTCAGATCTCTGCATTTTGCTGAAAACATTGAAACCCCATATATCTAATAGAAATTAGGAACTCTGTATAAAAGGAGCAACTCAGAACAAGAAGTCCATAGGGTATCCTAGTTCAGATGACAATTAAAAGCTGTCATCTGTCAATCCTACCTCTGATTTTGCGCTGTTGCTACCACGAAAGAAGTATTTTTGTCCTGACAAAGTTGATTAAGGGGCTGGAGCATCTCCCTTACAAGGAAAGGCTGAGGGAGTTGAGACAACTGAGAGGGGATGTCATTAATGTCTGTCAGCATTTGAAGGTAGGGTATCAAGAGGATGGATCAGGCTCTGCTTGGTGTTGCCCAGCAACAGCACAAGAGACAATGGACAGAAATTGATGCACAAGAAGTCACCTGAACATGAGGAAGAATTTCTTTACTGTGCAGTGAGCGAGCACTGGAACAGATTGTTCAGAAAGGGTGTGGAGTCTCCCTCACCAGGGATATTCCAGAACCATCTGGAATCCTGTGCTATGTGCTCTGGGAGGACTCTGCTGGAGCAGGGAGCTTGGAGCAGATGACCCACTGTGGTCCCTTCCAACCTGACCCATTCTCTGAAATGCTTCCTTTAAAGTAGATATTTTGCTAACACAGGACACAATATTGATGGCTGAAGTCTATTTTTGCTACTCTACGTAGTTCATAACAGAAAATATGGTGATATGGGTATCTGCCAAAATGACAGAATTACAGAACAGTTCTAATCCTTATACCAATTTGCTGCCTTTTCCTGTATTGATTCTCCTACTCAAGCCAGAGAAAATAAGCTAACACAATTGTAAGTCATTGAAAAATCACATCTCTTGTACATTTCAGGAACAACACTGACTATTAAGTCTTCTTGCTAGTACCTGCTGGTTTATAATTGTGTTTGCATGTATTGAGATTTAAAAAAAAATTAAAAACCAAAAAACCACCAAAACAACAATCTCCTCCTCTGCTGTTATATAAGATAAATAACTGAGCAACTGTAAAAAATAAGAAAACAAGACATCTCCTATATTCCTCATTAAGCTTAAGTATAGCAGTAGTACACAACAGGGGGAAAAAAACCCCCAAAATTGTCCCATGAAAGCATAAAACTTAAATTGCAGCATCTACAAAAATCTTACAGTATTTTAATATAAAAATGATATAATAAGCAGCTATCCCATAGTGGAATATTAAAATAAACTCTGTACAATAGATAATATTGAAAATCCTTTCCTTGCATAAAAAATCCTTACTCTGCAAGTCTCTCCAACAACACTCACTTTGGAATACATCCATCACCTACTTCATACGTGTCTTGGATACCTCTTTTTCTGCTGAACTCCCAGTCCAACACAAACCCTAGTCTAATGACAGTGATGTGAACTTTGTCAGACTGACACCAAGAATCAAAAGGAAGAGATGAAGTTTGGCAGCTATGGCTTATTTGGAGAAGTGAGGAAAAGGGCCTTATCTATAGGCACAGGCAACACTCCACATCACTACCATTTTCCCACCACAACTCTTCAGGAAAGCAAAATATTGCCTTCTATTCAAACTCTCTTCCACCAGACCAACCACACATTTTGTTTCTCCCACCACATTTAATTTTTGAGCATGTCTTCAGGGTTTAGTTGTCAGCCTCTGAGAAAGCATGGGAGAGAAGACACAGTTCAGAGCATCTGTTCTATCAAACTACCAGCAGTTCCTCAAAGAGAAAAGTGTGGGACAGTGCTACTACCTGATGGATGCCAGCTGGCATTACTGGAAGTCTTTCAGCTGCATTGTAACCCTTATTTCAGTACAAATTATTCTCCATCCACATACAGACACACACAAGGCAATGTAATTTCAATTGGGAGTAACTATTTTAATCAAGACTGACAACAACATCACATAGAAAGGCAACTCAGTATATTACACAGAGCAAAAGTTAATACAATGTTTTAAAACTAAAGTGAAAGGAAATCAGTTTATCTGACTATAAGATTTCACGAGAATTACTGAATTCTATTGCTAGTTCTGACACTAATCTGTTGTGAGACCATGTTCCTTTCGTGCCAGACCATGTACCGTAAAATGGGATAATACAGTGTTGCAAAGGATTAGTATTCTAAGGTTTTAAAGCACTGTGAAGTTTTATTCCCATTTACAAACACTATGCGTGATATTATCTTTGTCACATAAGAATTAATATCTGAAAACTAATATATTGAAAAATAACTTTAATATGTTGAAAAATAATTACTTACATCCTATTTGAAAATTAACAAGTATCCAGAAACAAACCTACCTTTCTGCTGTAAGGATTACTAATTACCAGGTTGGTGTCATCTGAACCAGATAAAATATATTCTCCTGTATCATTCCAGCAAATTGTATTCACCTGCACGAATTTAAAAAAAATGGTTTAGACTTCCATTAATTCCATTTTCACTATAATAAAACATCAATACTCATCCAACACTACAGAAATAGGAGTTTACAAATTCAATTGAAAGATATAATTTCTAAGCAGCTAGCATTAAAAAAAAAAAATCTGTGTTTTTAAAAGAAATTGATAAGGGAATCACCTGCTTCACCTATAGCATCTCAATTACTTCCTCTGCTCCTCAAGAGTTCATCAGGTAAATTAGGCTTTCCACAGTAGCCAAAATTTTACACATTCAGGTGCTTTAACGTACCAAATCTACTCCACAGAGTGCTCTGAATTTGAACTGGAGGGCATCACAATGCTCTCGTTATTGTGTCTTCACCATATCCGAATTCTGACCATCCATTTCTTTGTACACTTTTCAGTGACCACACCTTCTCAGGGAAAAGCACTGCAGAATCCATCCCAGATCCCTTTTGAAAAGTGTGAGTATGCTGGGAAAGAAGAATCCTACACTAAGGTACAGAATTGTATTGGGAGAGCTTTACAATATATTTCCTTATCAATTCTCCTTTTCACAAGACTGTGTTTAATAATGTGTCAGTGAAATAAAGCTGTGAAAGCACTCAAAATCCAGGAAGCTCAAAGAGTATCCTTCAAGCAGCAGCTCATGCACAGGCACCAAAGACTGCATGCAAGACCATTATTATTTCAAGTAGCCTCTTCACCTTCAGGTGTCAAACTGCAGCCATCATAATTTTCTGCTGGCTATGTTCCACTGGCAGAACAACTGCCTTAGTGTGATGTATCAGAGTGGACTATAGAATTGGTTAAAAAACCACTTTGTTCTAAATTGTTATGTGTGTGTGGGTTTTTTTAATTCCAATGTTTCACTCTGAGCCCCAAAAAATCAAACATTATTTTTGTTTAAAATAAATACTTCCATTCTAGTTACTGTTTTAATTGCAAGTTTAGTTGGCGTTAGTTGCAAAATCAGAGTTAGCAGTTTCAGGGGGATCGTATGGACCACACCACCTTGATATTCTCAAGTGGAGGAACTTTAGGAGAGATCTTTGTATTAGACAAACAAGCCTATGCCAGAGTTAGCCCAATGCTCAGCAGCAGTCAAATATTACTAGGACTCAATATGAAATGCACAGAAGAGGAAACATCATTCTGTCAGTGTATACATCCATGCATGGCAATTCCACATCTTTCACACTATGCAGTTTTGGTTCGTATCCTGCTCCCAAATTCTCCATTTCTATTACTGCCCACTTGAAAAGACAAATCATGAAAAGGAATTACTGGGGTGCTCAGAGTATCTAACACTTTTTATTGCAAAAAGCAAATAATCTGTACTACTCTGGGGAAGGGATATGACAGAAGCTTATGAAAACATGGATAACATGGAAAAAGTAAGAAATAATTTTCTGTGGATCTTTACAGTAAAGGAAAAGGAAGGCCTTAAATGAAACCATCAGATGACACACGTGGCATTTTAATGAAACTGGAAATCATTGTCATGGAACACTCTAAACACCAGAAGTGCAAGAATATACACAGTCATCAAAGAAAAATGAAAAAAGATCAGAAACAGAGATGCAGCTTCCACCTCCATTTGTCCACTAAAGTGTGATGTGTTCTCTAGAACACCCACCAGGCACTGCCTGCTTGCCCTGCCTCAACTTCCTTCAAAAATATGTACTGGCCACTCTCAGGGCCAAGTTATCAGGCTCGACTGAGCTTTGGTATGACCTTGCATGCTACTCTTATGATTTTATAATGCTGGCTGTCAATCACCAAGAACCACGCACTCAGCTAGCCCCCAGAACTATCTATCATTGAAATAACCTGTCCTGACAGTGGCTGTACTCTAAAAAAGTTGTCGAATATAGCCCAGCACTACAGCTAGGGCAAACACACAACCCAAGAATGTTTATTTTCATCTACATTTTCTCTCAGGCAGAAAAATACTATCACTGCCCTAAAGAAATTGAAATGCTAATGTAAGAATACAGGAATAGAAACAAGAACAAAACACTGAAAAAAAAGGAAGCTACCAAAAAATTTAAAGTCACAATGTGAGAAGAAAGAGTTAGCACAAATATTAAACAAATTGAGGGGTTGAATGTCTATATTTATGTACAAAACCAAAATCCAAAGGACAGCAAAGCAGAGAAAGCATTGAAGATGCAAAGGGGAGATAAGACTATCTAAAATGCAGCATCACAAGCCTTCACAGGACATCAATCATTCTCCTCCCAAATTCCAATTTCATTGCAATGATTGCCTCACTCAAGCTATTTCAAGACACCCTACCCAGACTGAAGTTGGTTCAAATAAAAATCTTGAAGATGACATAACCAAATGTGTACTAGAGGTCTGTAACTAAACAGGCTTTTTATTCTGTACCCACCTTCTCAACATTACTCACAACAAATAAGTCAAAAAGCAATACAGAGAACATCAACTTTCCAATAAGTGATCAAGTCAATACACACAGTGTTCAGTATAACCTATTGACCAACACTGAATAACCCAAATAAATGGGTGCATATGGATCACTAAAAACAGATGCTCAACAAAAGCAGAATAAAGAAAAAGTTCTCATCTCATTCCATGGTAGCAGACTCACTAATAAAATATAATGTAAAATGAGAAGTAGCTAAAAAACTGGTTTGTATTTCAAAGCTGTGTAGAAAAGCTACATACGTACTACCTGCACTGCCAGTCAACACCCCAGTAAAAGCATAATGTAACAGTTACTATACTAAAGGTTTGGAATTCTTGGGAAAAGGTGTTACAGCCAAAGGAAAGGATACATCAAACACAAATGATGGACAATTACTAACAAGGTAAGAAAAGTCAAAGGGTGTGTAATTAGTTTTTCTCTATTAAGTTCTCCACATTATTAATTGTATCTAATTTTATTTGTCACTCAACTAGCCTTGCAAGGAGGCAGTAGGCAATTTTGGTTCATTAGTCAATTAGTCAGATAAAAATTTACTATCTCAGTGTTTTCCTCAAAGACAATGCAGGAGGCAGTACAGCCAATCTTAAAAAACTGAAAAAGCAAACTCCTCACTTCTACGCAAAGTGACAGCAGAATCAACTCTGTGAATGGAAGAGATTAATAGAATACAAGAAATAGAAGAAAAGATATAAAAATGACTGTAGATATCCAAAATATCAGGAATATCTCCCAAGCAAAGAAGGGGATGAAAAAGGCAATGCTCTTCATCTGTGGAAGACAAGGTAAAAACTGCACATTCTAACAAAACACAAACTCCCTATACTAATTTAAGCATAGCTTTGAGGACTACATCTAAAAAGAACTTGCTCCCAAGTGCCATCCTGAAGGAGATGTATGCCACAAAGGGTGCTTGTTTGTTCTGATCTGAATGTCTACACACAGAAATGAGAAATTATTCCTTCAGGTAATCCTCTTTATTTTAAAATGTAGTATTTATTCATGTGAAACACTCCATCTACATCCTGCATTTCTAGCTTCCTCAGCTTTCACAGAACCAAAATGGGAAGAAAATAAGCCAATTTTTACTCCAATTCATTATGGTTTAGAGTTGCTTTATCCTCTACTTTCCTCACACTTCATCACTGCTGGTCCAAGTTGATTCTCTTTCAACATTTCTCCTTTGGATTTAACCACTTTATACAGAACAGCTCACCTAACTCTATATATTTCCTCATCCTAGGCTCCCTTTAGAGCTACCACAAAAAATGGCAACTTCTGGCATACGTGTGATGTTACTGAATTTGACAATGTGGACCTTGCTGAAAGAGGCAAGTCATGCCCTGGAAGCATGATAAGGCCACAAGCAGACATCAGTAACTCTGCAGACCAATTCAATTACTTCACCTACTACTGTTAGAAACTGTGTCTTCAAACCAAGGGGGAAATTAGACTGTTTTAAAGATAACGGTACCTAAACCCTGAGATGAAAATACTCAGATCTCAAACAAAAATGTTCTATGGCAATATTACTGCTACAAGAGCATGAATACTTGAAGTAATTCATAGAACTAATCCCTTCTTCACTGATATTCCACCTGGATACAATTATGCACAGTTGTATTTCCCACAAGATCTCTCTTTGGTGTAACATAGACCAAACAGCAAGTGGGAACTTGGACTTTACTTTGATCCTCAATTAGTAAAAAAATATCTTGCCTTAATTAAGTCTCCACCGTGTCCAATTACACAGCATGCTTTATACAGAAAACATAAGTCACAACTTATTCAACAAAACAATGCAAAAGTTCTTAAAAAACCCAATAAACCAAACAGTAACCAAAGCAAACCCCAAACCCCGGCCATTGAACCCTCATAATAAAAACCCAACCACCCAAAAAAACAAATCTAGAAACACCCTTAATAAGACAATATGGCATTCATTTCCCACATTTGAAATGTATGCTGATTCAGCAGTTGTGTGAAGAAGAAGAAAAAAATAGCCTAATTACCACTGATGATAATAAGTAGTTTAATCAGTACAAGCACTGTA
Source organism: Atrichornis clamosus (assembly GCA_013400975.1). NCBI lineage: Eukaryota > Metazoa > Chordata > Aves > Passeriformes > Menuridae > Atrichornis > Atrichornis clamosus. Next base: position 10,948 of record WBMZ01006482.1, read on the forward strand.
GTTTCATTGACTTCTATTTCACAGGTTTTTTTAAAGCAAATAGTAAGAAATTATACTGAATGCTTGTTAGCCATAAAAGATTATTCCTTGCAAAAGACAACAAAGTAAATGAGGTAAGAACTCCCAATAGCCCATTCTTTACAAGTGGAGAGTTCTGAGAAAATTTAAATTCTAAAGACATTTTTTCAAACTGTAGCAGTATTTGAAACACCTGCAAATAATGCTGTAAGTTTACAATTAAAGCATTTTCCATCCACTAAAACAATTAAGTTATGCCACATGTTAAAGCATACTTTAAAAGCTAACACAACCAAATCAAAATTAGTTTTCAAGTATATATCCACCAGGTAGATCCAAGCAACACCAATAGCCAACACCAAATCTGCAATTTCTGTTACATGACACAGAGGAAGATAATTAAAATACAGATTAGTCACTTCATTTTTAACTAGTGAACAAGTACTATTTTCCTGTCCTCTGTTTTTATAGGAAAAAATTACCATTTTTACAAGAAAACAGGGAAAAAAATAAATTCCTGAAAAGAAGCTTGAAACATTTCATTTTAAGTATTTGAGGAGATGAAAAATTACTAGAAAATAAATTCTAAAGTAAAATATCATTGTTAGAATATTGAACATAAAAATGGATAAATAACTTTCTACACATAGAATCATAGAATAGTTTGGGTTGGAAGAGACCATGTATTGTCACTCTTATAATACTTGAAAAAAACTGATAAATCAATGTATTTGTTGTGTTATGTCAACACCATCCATACCAGAGTATTAAACTTCTAATGGTAGTCAGTACAGGAAAAGTAGTTGACATTTCATATACAGCAATTCTAATCCTTGCCTTTCCCAGACTTGCGAGGCTCACAAAAATATAGGCACAAGAAAATCATATTTCTGATCTCAGGAAGGCTGGTTGTTAACAACACTTGTTCCTTAAAATTTCTACTGCCCTATTTAACAATTATAACACTCCTTAATTTAAAGCTCCAAGTGTGAGCAACTCAAGCTAAAATAATCCTTACATTTGAACCGCTTTAGAAATATACATGTTAAAGTACAAAAACCACATTTACATTTTCATTTTTTATAGCATACTCTCACTTTTCAGATACCTTGTACAACAAAGACTTTAACTATCATTAATTTCTGCTCTATTTGTCGAGGGTAACATGGCAGCCTCTTTGCCCTATACCTAATTTAAGTAAAACCTTTTATTTTAAAGGATGTGTCTTAAAATACTTGGATCACTATCAAAAATTAATAATTAAATAAGAAATATTTCAAGTTATGTTACTGCCTTTCAGTGAGTCTTGTTTTTGTTTTGTCTCTTTAAATAAGCATGTAGCGCTTTATGATTTGCTTTTTAGACTTGGAAAATAAATCACCCAAAACATTAACAAAGCTTTAAGTTAACACAGTAAAACAACAAAAAAAGACTTCATGTAAAGGTTTAAGATGAGTCCTAACTGAAAAGGTAAGAATGTGTTTTACTGGCACAAGAGATTAGTTCATTCAGCACTGACACAGCATTAAGATACAAGAATGAGATTTTGTTTTGCTTCAAAGGTAGTGTCAAATATTCAAAAAGAAACAAATACCTAGAGAATTCAGATGTTGGTCTCAATAAGCAGGGTTGTCCTGCTCAGCTTTAACATACAAGTATAGTATATTTGCATTTTTAAGTTAAGGGAATATTACCATGGCAAAGAAATAACAATTTAACAATTTTTAACAAACAGAAAAAGCAACAAGTGACTTACACATCCATCATGCACATTCAAGGTTGCTTCAAGTTTTAATCTTTGGATAAATTCTCTTCTCCCTGTGAAAAAACATACCAATTACATTGCTTTTAAAAACTGAAAAGTAGTTAAGACCCTGCCAATGAGCATTCACAGCTAAAAACCTAAACAGTAAAGAACCAGAATATAAATTTAAATCTTGAAACAACTTGTATGGGTCTCATTTTACAAATCCTAAAACAAGCATGATACTTGCTAGCTCTTCCACCACCTTTAATAAGACTGCAGAAACAGCAAAATGAAGGTTCACAGGCTGATGCTTCCTCTAAAACTGACAGCTAGAAAGCGGGAATTAATCCTGTGGTTATTTGGTTCACTTAGCTGAGAGGGAGCAAGTATAACATAGTTCAAGAAGTACAACCCTTGGTATAGGAATATAAAGAAGAATGTCTCCAGGTCTCAAGAAGAAAGTAAAACAGGGTATTGTCATTTCAGTAAAGAACTGAAAGGTGATCTTCCAAGCATTATCTACAAGTCCTCGTAAACTAGAGAAAATCCAACTTTAATTTTATTATTAATGTTGTCTTTGGAAAAGTAGCATTTAAGACCAGTAACGTTCCATTTCATATACATGATGTGAAAGGAAGAGATGAAGGAAAAAGATGAAATCTCTTAATGCATATTAAGACAAGGCCCCAGGAACTTTATGTCCTTATTCCCTACATACAAACTGATTTATCACTGCACTCAAAAACACCACTATAGTAAACACGTGAAGAGGGAAAAATATATTGACATAAATGTGGTCTTTTCCTGAACTACATGTTTAAACACATAGCTTCAACTTTCATTTAATTTAGTGTCCCTTTTTCATGAAAACAGGTTATACTGAACCTAACATTCCCCAGAAAGCACTTTCAGAAAAGAAAAATACTGATAAACCTAATATGTTTAACTTCAATTCTAAAAGCTCTTAAACTCAAGGGCCATGACACCTTTTTTTATTCTGTGTTTGTAAATCTCTCAGAACAAAATTCCACATAAGAGCATCAGACTGTAGGCCTACGCTAGGCTGCACTGTTTTCAAGTATGTAACTATAGAATTCACTCAAAATTAACCTGAAGAAACTAGAATCGGGAAAAGAACTGAAACAGAACCCTATCCACATCTGAAAATCCTGCATTTCTGAACTTGCTTTGGTTCAGCTCAAAGCAGAACCATTTCAGAGCCAAGTGTTGCCTCTGGCACTGTGACACAAATTTGGAAAAGTAGTTTCTCCTCTCTCCCCTTTGTTCCTCTTAATGCTTTTCATTTCTCCCATATACTCTCCAGCCCTGAAAAAGAACACCTGGTCCCTCACAACCACCTGACTGCAAGCAGGCACTGAGCATCCCTGCCACACTCCCTCAAAGGCCAGGAAACCCTTCAAGCAGCACCAACTCCCGCAGCTACACCTGCACGTCATCCAATGTTCATACAGCTTTCCCTCCAAGGCAAGGTCTGGTTTTGGTACCTTGATTTTGCTGGAACTAGAAGTCACCTCCAAAATTCGAAATTGCTCATAACACAGCTTAAGTAACACATTAGATGGAGATCATAATTTGGCAAAATATTTTTTCTTTTTCAAGAAGAGGTACTGACTGGGCCAAATGGTTATAAAGTGCTTGTGTTTAAAGCATATCTAAGCTAGCTTTAAAAAGATTAAAACCTACTCTCTTATGGCCCATTTTGTAAACACTGAAATTGTGACATCTAAGTGCTACAATTTCTGTTAATTAGTAATTGCCATAATTAGAGAAAGATTAAAATAATGAAATCTCATGCACCATGCTCTACTAGCAAGAATGTATGAATTCTTCAATTAGGACTACATCTACCTAGCTCACTGTTATTTCCTTACCACTGTTCCTTATCCATTTTTTCCCCTCGAGGGACAGACTTGACCTTAGGTTCTTAACAGTTGGTTTATTGTACCTTTCATTGAAATCCTATTATTTTTTCAAATTACACGATTTCTGCATTTTCCACGAAGATTCCTATTTTCAGGTTAATTTGATTTCTACAACAATTGCTTGCAAGTAAATGTGAATACTGAGGTGGCAAATACCACCTGCTGGCTGCTTGTGCGTTACAGAAACCTAACAATTTGCTTCTAGGGTGCTACTGTAATGTAAAATACAGAGTAGTAATACACGACCTCCAATAAGATATCTTCATTTAGAACTGTACACTCCACAGGCCAACACAAAAATCCAGTGTCTGCCAATCCCATCACACTTGCAGAACAGAAAAGTCTGATAGCAGTGGGTGATTACTGGGCATTGCACCAGATGCATATAACACATCTGGAAGTGAGGGGATGTCTGCAGAGCAACACTGATCACTATTTATCTAAATATTTATTTGAGAAAGGAATTAAATATAATCAAAACTACAACACTTAAATAGTTTCCGAATTCCCTAAAAGAAAAAGGGGCAAGGGAGAAAACAGTTTAAATGTTTTGCCTCCAAAAGCCCTCTTATTTGGTCAAGTAGCAAACACAGTCAGACAACTGAAAGAATAGTTTCTAGTTTATCTGATCATTCAAAACTAGAACCACCAGATCCTAAGTGGTGTTTTTACTCTAAAATGAAAACCTGAACTACTCAAATAAACCCATCTGAAGAATATAGGGCCTCTGCACTTGCTGTTGTTAAAAGTTGAGTAGTCAGTCAATCTGCGTTCCTTGTACTTCAGCAATGACTCCCACAGGCTCACTTGGATTGATAAAAATGCTCAGCAGTAAGTATTAGAGGCTTCTGGCATTTGTCACTTGAATATTTTTGACACTGATCCACTTTTATCACATTTTAAAAAAATTTAAAACAATATTTCTTGGTTTGTTTTGGTTTTTACTCTTCAGGTGCATCACAACTCTTATTGCTAGACTTTCTAACAGTTGGAGTCTCCATGTCAAGGAGTCTGCTCTCACAGGTGAAAAGAATCTTCACAATCCTTAATTCCCATTCATAAAATCCAATGGCCACCTTCCAACAAAGTAGCAGCCCTCCTGGTTCCCCTTTCAGCTACAATGATGGAGGAGACTCAAGCCTTTAACAAAACCCCACAAGGTACTTTTTTCTTACAAAACCAGCATCAAGACCTCTTTAGATTTTTCCCCCTCCAACACTGTGTACAGGCTCTCAAGTCAGAAACTATTTATTTTCCCCCTTAACTATGTAGTACCACTAGAAATGGAATAATTTAATTCTGTGAGGGTGCTTCAATATATCATTTCCTATATTCAAAAAAGGCCTAGGACACAGTTCAAATGATCAAGCTGTCATCCCCAAGATTATCTCACTGGACAGTGGAATATACATGGGGTTTGCTTCAAAACTGCTAAGGTGAAACTATCAACAAGAATACAATAAAGCAAAACAAAAAAAAGCCCTGTTAAATTTCCAATAGCTGTGATGACCACTCTGTGAAGCGTTTACATAGCTGAAATTTGGAAAGCTGTCAAGCTAATGCTCCACCCACCCATTTTCACTAGGCATTATGCACCAAGTGACGCCTCAAGGTTCACTGCCACTCTCAGTGCAATGGTCAATAATACTTTCAGTTTTTATCCATTCACCATTTTCACCGAACATTATGCACTACAGAAGCCTCAAAGTACAGTGAAACTCCCAGTGCAGTGATCAATAATATTTTTAGTTTAAATTAAGCTAGAGACTAGGGGACCATTTGCAAGGCCACATTCTAGGTATGAAAGAAGCACCACCTTGAGTTGTTCATAATATGAATTTAAATATGGGAAAGCAGGTGAAAGAAAAACTGCAGCTGCTTCCTTGCAACTTTATTTCTTCAAAACATCCACTGTGCACAAGGTCAAAAAAACGCTGCCTTGCAACTCCCACCTGGAGAATTACCCAATGGTGGTGTTTAGGCACATACAGAGAGCTCTAATCTCACTTCAGGGAGCAGCACCAAAACACAACAGCATCCCTTGTATTCCCCACTCACAGTCGTTATGACACCATTTAGGTCACAATCCTCTCTTCAGGAATTGCTGATCAGGTGCTTTCTATGTGCCTATTTTGGCAGAGAGACACATACCTTTTTTTTGTAAAAAACTTAGTCAAAGTTGCTTCAGAACTGATGACAGCAGAGAAGTTAAATGCTTCGAGCATGTAGAACCTTTATATATTTAAAACTGTGCTCCAGGATTTCTCATTGAAGATGTACAGATCATTTCATGATGAAGGTTTAGCTTTAAAGTACACTTGTGCTCCACAGAAATACAACTACACTTTGATCCAAAGCAGCACCAACACGGCATGAGATGTTAAAAGACAACCCTTATTCAGTAATAGCCCCTATTTATCAAATGAACACTCATTTATATCAAGCTGGCTCCTTCCAAGGCCAAGTCCCTCAGCGCTAGCTTGCTGTGACATTTGGAATGCCCTAGTTTAAAACTGAAATGGAGCCAGCATCTGTTCCCAATGCAGAGCACATGTTATCCTGCACTCCAAGAGCATTTCAAAACTTCTCCTGATTTTCCAGGGTAGAGTTTATGGATTTCTGGAGTAACTCCATGAAAAGATGGCAAGTCCAGTTCATTTGTACATAGCTTATTTTGCTGGATCCACTACACCAAACTCTGCATCATGATCCAGTACAACTTCTGCTCAACACGCAGTTTTTCCAGCAACCAGCATTCTCCATATACCATACAGTAACCAGGACCATGCACAGTATGCACTGAATTAACTTTCGTCAAGGTAAGTTAAAATTCTTGAAGATTAATTAAAATCTTAAAAATCATTTGTTAGCTATGTAGGCTGACAGTGGTCCCACTTTCTAGTCATTGAAACTGTGACACAGGAAACAGAAGCAGTTTATCAAAGGAGAGTGAATCAGCAGTACCGCCAGAAACCAAATCCATTGGTGTGACCTCCAGTCCTTTGAACAAGGCCCTGTATTATATTTCTTCATTTTTGTGCACTACTGTAAAAACATCAAAAAATTATAACCCTTGGTTCTGTCAATGTTTAAATGACTACCTTTCAAGTGACTGTGAACAACTACTTCATTATGGTGTAAGTTCAAAACAGACAACTCAAATTATTCTCCGTTCTTCATGATACATCACGAAGCCTGAAAGTGTGAACACTATACAGAAAACACAAAATATTTTATTGTCTATGAAGAGTAGTATGCAAGAGCTTTGCTGCTAAACGTTCAGCATCAAACAACTTGGTGCTAATCAAGTTTGTGCTCAAATCCTAAGATAGGCTTAAGGAATGAGCTTTATGTATTAAGAAACACAAAACTTTCAGATATTAACACTAAGGCAGAAACTAAAGAAGACAGGACACCATGCCCTCAATTACAAACCAGCAGGTCTGTAATATCTCATGGTGAGTATATTAATACAAAACCTGATCTCAAAAAATATCTGCTGAAGTTTCGAAAAAAGAAAAAAAAAAAAAAGTAATTCAGCAATGTTATACATTTTAGGGTAATTAATAAGCGTTTTGGAAAATACTTCTGTTTAGGTTTGCTTGTACCAAATCTGCAAGAATAGGTTACTATAAGTAACAGCACAGGTAAGACAATAGTAGCAAAGGCTGTAATTAACATTTAAACATATTTCAGATACTGAAAGTATCCACTCCCAAATATAAGCTTCCACTGGGCTCCATAGCTGGTACAGCTACAAGCATTTGAGCTTTAAACCAACGTGTTTAATTTCTGTTTGATATTTACCGTGTTTTATGCCTGAAAGATACTTCATACATAAAATTCAACTGTATCAATAGCAATTGTCTAAGGTGTTCTCAGTGAGAAAAATGTGGCATAAAGTACAATTACCTTTCTCAGAGGAGACATTTTATCTGTGCATTGCAAGCAGCAGCTGTGGGTGAGTGTGCTGTACCAACTGGTGCTAAGTGGATTTCATTCACAAGTACACCATACTCTGACAGATATCCTGTCCCCTTACACCACTCATTCTAGAGTCTCCTGTATTGTTCTTGCCACAGATTGCAGCTGAGCACAAGATAAAACAAGCGAGGTTTTGTGACAGGAGAAAAAAATGTCAGTTTTCAGCGATTTTGATATTTGTTCAATCCTTTAAAGTAGTCCAATGATGAAATACAAACTACTCACTGAGACAAAAGGTACTTGGAATATTTATATTCTGTCATGAATCTTTCTAATTTCTACAGAGCAGAGGACAAAATTCATGTGAGAAAACTAAGAGAAGCGCTATCTATGTAAAAGACAAAAGCAAAGAAATAACACGTACCACCTTATTCCTCTCAACACAAAACTACCTGAAATAGCTTAAGTAATTAACTGGATGTAGGATTAACCACATGCAAAAGCTTTTGCTCTTTTCTCCACCAGCACTAAAATAAGTCTCCCAAGGAAACATCTTGAAATTCTAAAACAGATACCTACACAAAAACAATAGGTATTAAATTAAGAAAAATACACTTGTGTCCTGCTTTCTTCTCATCAGAGAAATCAAAGAAGACTTCTATTAATTGAAGGCAAAAATAAATATTATACAAAGCGTTGCAAGTCAGAGTAAACAGCATTACTGTAGGTTTCCACATGTCTTTGGAAATGCTTTCCTTTGACTTTGAAAAGTCTTCATGTGAAACTGTTATGCAATGTATGTTGAATAGTATGTTTATAGCGAGTAGTTGTTGCATATGAATAGTAATGTATGTTGAATATTTTCTTATAAAAATGGTAACATAGTAACCCAAACAATCCTTAACAACACTTCGGGAAACACATCAGGTACTCTGCTTTATGTTCTCAAGTGTTACTTATCTGTGAAACACCCAAGGTTAATCAGGAGCTCTACTTTCCAGCAAGACAAGATGATGTCTAAGAAGCTGAAACAGGGCTATTGCTCTACCCCAGTGCAGAAGTTAGAACTGCTTGCAGCAGAACCAGGGTCTCTCATCTCCAAGCACTCAGGCAAAATGAATACTGGAGCCTGCAGAATCACTAGCAAAAGTTAGTGGGATCTGCTTTTAAAGGAGCACATTCCTAGCAGGCACATTCCCGTCTCGGCTGAGGAGGTGTGTGCCCTGTTCTGCTGCCAGTCCTTCCATTCCCTTCCAGTTCTGTCAGAGGCTGCTGCCTCTCCCAGTCAGCCAGCAGGAATCATCACAGGAATTTCAGACAAAGGTTCCAGGGTAAATAAAGGCCTGCTATTTAAAGTTGTTTAAGCTAACTCGATACTCATTTTAAAACAGATTAAGAAGTGATTACACAGAAGCTTACCAGCATATCTAGAGACCTCTTCTAGAAAAAAGGCAAGGCCTCCCTTTCCCACAAGAGTGTCACAGTGAAATTGAGAACTTGGACAGGGTGGAACTGAATTAAAGCATTTAACATTCTGCACACCTGCCTAATTAAACATACCATTTAATCCTGGGTAGTACAGGAATTGCACACTGCTGGGTTTGGGGGAACATGGGAAATAGATATACAGACACCATAACACATACAGGTCATAACCCCGTAAGATTACAAATGTAAACACTAGGAAACCGCCCAGGAATTAGAGTTTAAAGATAGATTACATCAAAAGTTGAGCTCAAGTAGAAAGCTGATTCTTGATAGTAGGTGACTATTAAGTTAACACTGTGACATGGATTAAATTATCTTTGGGTATTTAAAAACAAATGGAGAAAAAACCCCTTGCTTTTAAAAATTACACTGCTTGTTGCATTAAACTGTATGTATTCATCCTAGATAACAAAAAACCCCCTGTTTTACTCCAGGAACTCCTTTTTTACTGAAGAGAGTTTTCAGGACTTAACAGTGTTTCTAAAATAAAAACAAATTAACAAGAAACCAGATTTTTCCTCATTTCCTAGAAAGGTAAATAACGGGAACACACTACAATAACAGTAAGAACAAATGCAACCTAAAGAGGTGGGTTTGGTTTAATAGTTTAATTTTAGTAGGTTTTTTTATATTGGTGAAGTTTCAGTAGTTTAAAAAGGGTTGAGCAAACACCACTAATGGTTCAGAACACATTAAGTTCACAGGGAAGAGAAGGGACAGATTCTCATCCTCCCCATGATATCTGCTAAGTAGAGAGCAGTCAGCATTAATGACACATTCAATTTTCCCGGAGGAAAGCCTGCAAATCCTTGAAGAACAAAATGGGGAAAATAAGGGGATATTAAAATTCACTGATGTGACTCAGATTCCATCTCATGATACTTGCATTCAATATTTAATGATTCAAGACATACTAAAGCATTTGGGACACATCTGAATCAGCAACTCACTAAGCCCCAAAGACACAAAAATGCTGAGACTTGCATTAAACAGTGAAAAATCCAGCTTTGTTTGAAGGCTGGCATACTTTGTATCTGAACTGATCCTTTTCCTTACTGCTAGGACTTGTCTCAAGTGTCAACAGGCTCTTGATACATGATCAGTGATATCCCACTAGACTATTTTGGGGACATTAAAGGATAGGAGATCAGGAATCACATGCAAAGTCACAAGAACTCAGAGTTGCAATGCAACATCTTAGAAGTGACTGAACACAGATATGTTTAATGGTCTCTCCTAATGCAGTTAATGGAAGTAATCCAACTGGAAGCAAGCTACAGGGGGAAAAAAATTAAAATAAATAAATAAAAGAAAGAGATCTAAAGGATCTCTCACATCACTGCCTCGTCCTGAAATACAAATCCAGTACATGCTGTACACGACTTGTTTTTACAGCAAGAGACAGCTTTCATGTATCCAAAGCTCATTATTAGAAGATCAAGGTACAACTTAACTATGAAGCTGTCTGAAACACTCAGTATCAAGACACAGGCAGTTATTTACAAAGCAAACATATTCCTTGTACAAAGATAGTCTTTAAAAGCAGACAATGTAAATTCAACGAAATATTGCAATCAAGAATGAAAATATATTTGAAGTGCACACAAATGTCTGCAGTTTCCAGCTGTTTGCATGAGAACACTGAGGCTCCAAAGGACATAAAGTAAATACATTTGCAACCTAAGACTGAGTATAATTCAAATATTACAACACATGCAAAGCCTTGGGACTACAACCCACTTACATACACTCATACTTCTTGGCAGTCATTAACACACATGATTAATGTTCTGTTAATCACAGACATTATACATAAAGTTAATCTCTTAAAATCAAGAGGTACATCTGCATAGTTCAGCCTATTTCAAGAAATGCTGACAAAACTGCAGATAACTTAGAAGGCCTCTTGAATTTCTGAAGGACAGAAAATCAACAATCTGAAACAGCTATACCAATTTTTGATCATTTCCTTCTAGCTGAATGTAATACCAGAAATCCATCTTACATTTTAAATCACATGTCAAAAAAAAACAGCAGCAAGAAAGTTGGTGTTTTAGAAAATTAAAACATCAAAACTTAGCAAGTAGGTTCATTGATAACAACTTCTGATCTAGGCAGTAGTATTAAAAAAAAAAAAAAAAAAAAGGAAAAACCCCAAACCCCAAAAACAAAGTTTCTGCAAAGTAGTCCTACCAAAGAACATAATAATGTGATCCATAAGGGTCTGCAGTTTGCCACGAACTGGTATTAGCACATAAAAAAGAGAAGCTGTACTACTATCAATCCCCAACATCCTAAAAACAAACATTGGAAATAATTATCTTATTTCAGGACAGAGTGACAGAAGACACCGAGCAATCCCAGACCCTGCACATAACATTTTTTAAAAAGAAAATACACAAAAATGACATCCACATGTTATCACTGAGTAGAAGCAAATTGGGACAACATTTAGGAGAAAGAAGCAGTAACACAAACCATAACAAACCACAAAACCACCCTCCACACAAGGAGGATGTAACTGAAAAACGGTCAAGCATATTAACTACAAGCAAAGATTTCCAAGATAAGAGCAAAACAAGCTATCAAATTTACTTAGATTAGTGCAACATGGCTGTATCACTTGCAGTCTAAGTGGATCCTGTCCTCCACTTCCATAGCTCAGTTGTTCTACGAGTGACATAATCCCAAAGATAACAGAAGACTGATTAGACTGAAATTAAAACTAAGTATTCAGCACTCAGGCACCAGAAATACTCATCCAACCTTAATCCTGCCTCCCAGCTCACATCTCTTTCTGGTTTTATGTTTTGTACCAAATTATAACCAGCCAGCACTTTTTATTTATTGCTTTGTCCAGATGATTCTGTTATACTGTGCTTTTATTTTCCTTTATCATTATTAAAGCCTTTAATATGGGTGTCTTTAATATCTGAGTCGATTTACTTTGAAGTAGAAAAAAAAAATCATTAACCTTGTATGCTAGGATCGCCCCTAACATCTTTCTAGAAGCTGTTTTAGACATTTCTGTTTTGTGGTACCAATTTAAATGAGATAGCATCAGGGAATTCATTTCACACACAGTCTCTTTATTAAACTCCTCCAAATTCAATTTGTTATCAACAGGTCTCAATGACACATTGGTCTTTCAATTGCCCATCTGTAACTTTTTAAGGACTGTACTCACTGTGCCTTGCTTTTATTAACAGGGAAAAAAAACCCCAAATATATCCAGTTTAAGGCACTCCCTGATCACTGTACTCTCTTGTGCTTTCCTCAATTAAAAAGCTTTTCTGCAATGCTCTTAAGCATCTTAAACTTTTCTATATAACCAGTGAGAATCCAAAGACTATGCCAAATTTCCTGCCTTCCTCATACTTCCTGCCTCTTTCCAATATTAGATTAGATCTGTTTCACAGATGTATTTTCCTCTAACTCATTCATTGCAGCATGAACTTAATTTCTCACTCTGCCTATTTCTATTATTCAGAAAGCATCTCTAACAAAAAAAATCTGGGGAGTTCAATTATATCTTTCTAAAATCTTCAGTTAGCCCAGTTTCACAAAATGTTTGGTACGTGACAGAATATATCACTACAGAACTGGTTTCTGGGCAGCCACTGAAGTGCAGTGAAAGATGATGCACATCAGGAAGTTACACTGTTTACATTAAAACAGCAGACAATCATTTGTATTCTCATAATCAGACAATCAGGTAAATTTATAATGCTCCTTTTTCAAGCAGCAGTTAAATCTACTAGACTTGAACAAAAAAATAACATCAAACACCTATACCAATTCTAGAGTTTAGTTGTGACAGATGAGTGTTTTTAACTTGTGTTCAAAAAGAAAATTAATGGCAGAGGTTTAGGACATGAAATGTAACAGTGTACCTGAAAAAAACTAAACATGAAAAGTATTATGCAAAGAATTAAAGAAGAAAGGCTAATTAAATACTCTGACCATCTCCAAGTTTGCAAGAGCACCAGCTACAAAGCTGATCATATTAAAGCAGTCTTACCCTTCTTACTCTGCATTATTTTCAAAGACCAAGACATGCCGTGTTAAAATATAGCTGGAGCAAAAACTGGGGAAAATAATGCCTCTCCTCCTGGTTGTCCTCCCCAGCATTCTAGTTTCCATTCTGCTGGGTTTGGTTTGTTTGTTTGTCCAAGAAAAGCAAAAGAAAGAACAAAAGTTTACAGTATTTTAAGGAACTAATTGCCCTCTTGAACTCTGGGCAATATATTTTAGGAAGTACCAAATGTTCAACAGCCAATTCTAACAGCAATACCCTATTCTATCTACATTCAACGAGCCACTACCAGTTTTATAAACTGATATCAATATAAGGCAGTCAATATCAAAATTAATCAGTTGTCCATACATGTACTAGCTATTCTTGCCTATTTTTCAACTCTACTTATGAGCAGGTCAATCAATTTACTTCAAAACTGTAATTAGTTTTGAGGTTACTATGGTTCATCTCTGTAAAAAGGGGGAACTACTGAAACTTAAGTAGTTTAGTAAATTCTCTCTACATGCATATATTCTCACAGTTCTCTTTTTAGTAAGAACTGTTGAAGCTTTACAAAATTTGATCACAATGAACCCAATTACTGGTTTCCTTACAGTGAATTTATAGATTTCAAACTTTTCCCAAATCTTAAAACCCAGGATGATAAAAACCTAGTAAGATATGAAACAATCTTTAAAGAGTGGGGAGTGAAAGCTCAGGAGAAAGCATCACAATGCTATCTCTAAGATATCTGGTAAGCTTAAAAATTTTGTATTGCAAGGAAAGAAGATTTCAGAAAATAGTGCCTGAATTAGGATATCAGAGATTGGGGAGAACTGGTTATTTTGATACTTCCTTCCATTGTATCAAGCACCACAACTTCCAACAATCACTCTGAGCTAAACAACAGCATCAGTTCCTCTCTGCAGACTTTTAGACAGACTTTGTCTGGATAACCTGCTATGTCAGAAAGCAAGAATAAACCAACCAAATAAAATCCCCAAAACAAACAAATAAAAATAAAAGTCTTCATTCTTCCTCCTGTCTAAACAGTCATTCTCAGCAGTATGACCTCTCACAGAAAAGCAAATAAACTCGTCACATTAAATACTTCAGAGGAATTATGGATCCTTATTTCTTGCAAGAAACCCATGCTGCCATTTCTCTAGTCAAATCATGGTATGCTATATTTAACCCACACAGATGCCTTTCTTGAGCTGGCACAGAACACTTTACCTGCTATCAGAACAGGTGTGTTCACTGGTCCCTGAAACATTGCCACAATGATACAAAATTGCAAGATTTGGAGATTCTTGTGAAAGTATCCTGAGTAATTACACTTGCCAGTTTCAAAGCAGAATTTAACTTGCATACTACAGTTTGCATCAATGTTTTTCAGTGTAAAAGCACTGTGATGTACTACTGAAAGTAGTCTGAAACTCAATTTCCATCTGTGATCCAGCAGCAGGACTCCTCCCACTAGGACTAGGCTAAGAGGATGCCTAAAGTGAATCAAAGAAAAGAGAATTACTGACAGGCTGCCCCAGGCCTGGCTTTCTCTGGAGACTTCAAATACAAGCACTGTCTGAAATTGAGACTAATTAGCCTACAAATACTGAGGAAAATGTAGCTAACAGATACACTGCTAAAACCCACATTTTCCCTCTCTCATCACAGTGGGAATTCTTAGCAAATGATAACATCTGAAGGACATGTCCCAGGTACGCATGGATTGCCCCATCTCCACGAGCTGTTTCTCTGGAACTCTGTCCAGAACTGACTAGGTTTCAGAGCAATTATTTAGGGATCTTGCAAAATGAGTGTTTTGCAAGGACATGAATTCCAGAAGTGAACTATCTTCATGGAAAGGTATAGTACGACGCACAGATCCCTCCTGGAGCAGCTGTTTTCAGAATCTGAAAGAGACTATTTATAGAGTGCCACTTGATTGCCAGTTCACATGAAACTAAAATACAGAGTAAATAGGAAACAGCAATTAGTTCTCAGATGTCTTCCTTCAATACATGGTCACTTTCAGTGTTTCTGATATTTTACACTGTAGAATAACACTGTCATCCCAATGAAGGGTTCACAATGCAAGTACCATTCACACAGACACATCTGCCTTCCAAAACACTGTCAGCTGCACTGTTAGTTATGGACTTCCTATTAGGCTTTTCCTTTGATTTGGTCGCTGAAAAAGAGCAGCAGACAATGAAGAGATATATAAGCCACTTAATTTTCTACCTGTATCCGTAATTGTTTTGATAAATTTACAAAAAAATCTGCCCTAACACAAATGCCAAATAAACAAAAAGC
Organism: Atrichornis clamosus; assembly: GCA_013400975.1. Taxonomy (NCBI): domain Eukaryota; kingdom Metazoa; phylum Chordata; class Aves; order Passeriformes; family Menuridae; genus Atrichornis; species Atrichornis clamosus. Next base: position 26,405 of record WBMZ01006482.1, read on the forward strand.
AAAAAATGCACATGGACAATGCCTCCAGTCTCCCAATAGTACTCCAAAGTTAAAATGAAATGCCTGACTTGCATTTGTTCTGTGTGCCAGACTGTTGAGACACTATTAACAAAAATTATAAATAGGAAGCCTTAGTTCCCATTCAAACTAGATGAGCAGTGACCAACAACCAGTGCTACCCATCTAACCACTGTGGTCTTGACCAGTGGGCCAAAGAACAAAGCTCCTACACGGAACTGTTAATGCCTGAAAGAGAAGAGACCCACATCTACACACAAAAAGGCACAACAGGCCTGTTGTCTGGTAAATCTGCACAGGAACAACCACACCTGACTAAGTCAAATTAGTGAGTTTATTAAGGCCATAAACACCATTTTGAGTAAAAGTGCAGTGACTACACAAGATAAGAATACCATGTACCAACCCCTTGGTTAAAAGCAGGAGTCAGTAAGGACTGAGCACCTCTTGCCACCACCACTACAGATCTCAGCATCAATTCAGTGGGAAGGCTCCCCCAGGTCAAGGCCACAAAGCTACCGGACTTGTTTAGGTTAAATGAAAAACAGTAAATATGAGATCTAAACCAAGACACCAAAGGAATCTTGTTTTTAGCTAAAGTTATGTGCATTTTATTGGAGCAGCACCCAGAAAAGAGATCTTAGGAAGTCTGGGAGGGTAATTTCTACCAATCAAATCTTAATACTTCAACTGTCATACACAATCATGCAAAAGCAGAAGGAAAAAAAAAAGGTCTTCAAAAAAACTCAGTGATTCTTCAGAATCTGCACACTACAGTCTTAATTTTAACATTGAGCTTTTCTGCATCAACTGGAGCGGGAAAAGAAAAAAGTCCAGTCAGAAGGACTGATCACTAAAAGTTAGGACAACCCAGGCTAAGGCTTGGCCAAGCACAGCTTGAGCCATGATAAAAGTCAAAAGCAGTTAGATCGGTAGTTTTCAACCTTTTTTAATTTTAGGACCTCAAAATTTCTTTCCCAGGTACTTACATGCATATAGGTGCTGCACACACAAACACACCTCTCTGTAATCGGTGGAAACCTACCCGCAATAACCTTGATTTCCTCTATTACCTTTTGTGGATTACTGAGTGCTCAGGGACTACAGAGAGAAAACTACTGAGTTACCCTCTGTAACGCGATATCCCACCTTAAATTCCACCAGGAAACCAAAGGACACCCATTACCACCGACCATAGTCGGGAATGCCCAGGAGGCACAGAACGACACACGTTTTACAATGCTGTAAATAAGCTCTATCTCGAGTACTCGAGGTTTCAACTCAAAGGCAGGAATTGTTTTGCCACACGAGCACAAAAGAACGCGTTCCCGACCAACGAGCCACCTTCTCTGGAGAGCCACCCCCCTCTCCAGATCCATAGTGCCATTACGACGGATCGTCACACCTCCAAAAACACGTGAACAAATACTGTTACTTAATATTTTCGGTAACGTTCTGTAGAACGCATGAAACCTGCGCCATGACAAAGAATACCGATAGTTCCTTTACGCTACAGAAACCTCCCTTCGGCCTCGTAAACTAAAAGTAGCGCTGGCTTTAACTTCGAAAGTGAAAATACCTGGCTTAGGTGTGGGAGTGAGGGCAGCCCGGGGCTGAGGCACCTCTGGAGACTCCGCGATGGCCGCGGAGCACTTGGGGACACAAAGAGCAGCGGGATCGGCCGGCACTGAGTGCGTTCCAGCGGCTCGGCTCCCAAACCCCAGGAAACAGCTCGAGAATGCCCGGACCACAGCCGCGCCATTATCCCAGAGGCGTTTACGTGCTTTGTTCACAGCCTCCAGAAGCTCAGCACCGGTAAATCCGGACCCTGCCCAGCCCCGAGCACAGAACGCGGACACCGCGGCTATTTTGAGCCGCCGCCGCCCAACTTCCCGGCTGCATCGCCGCGTGCAACAGTTCCTTCGGGAAACAGAGGGGCGGGCGAACGGAGACGCGCACGGAGGGATCGGGGGGTCCTGCCGGGCCCTGGACCACCCAGAGAGCGCGGAGGGATAGGAAGGCAGCGGGGGGGCGGGTTCCCCGACCACCCCGCGAGCGCAGAGGGATAGGGCGGGGGGTGTCCTGGACCACTCCCGAGGGCGCGGAGGGACGGGGTGTGGATTTGGGGAAGGTGTCGCCGCCCCACGCGGGGAACAGGAAACTTCGGAGCTGCGGGACAGCGCGGCCGCGCGGAGGAGCGCCGGTGCTTGAAAGGGGCTGCCGACCCCCTCCTCATTTGGTAGGACTCCGGGAAGGGCAGGACCTCGTCCGCACCACCACCCCCCACCCCCGCCCTTACCGAGGTAGTGCCTCCGCAGCAATCCGGGCTCCTCCAGCCCCAGAGTCCGCTTCCGCACGTCCCAGAGCAGGTGTGGGCAGCGCCCGCGGGACATGGCCCGGCGCGGGGGGGAGCGTGGAACAGCGGGGCGGGAAGATGCGCCGGGACCGGCCGGCGCGCGCGATCACCATGGGAACCGCCGAGCGAGCCCCGCGCGCGCGCCCCGCGCCCGCCTCGCGCCGAGGCACCGACCGCGAGCGAGAGGCGCGGCAAGCTCGGACCCCGCCCACCGCGCGCGGCCCCGCCCACCGATTACAGGGCCGCGCCCACCGGGGGAGGGTGGGGGCTCGGAGCCCCGAGACTAACGGGCATCTCGCGCGAGCCAGTGACGTCGCCCCGCCCCAAATGAGGGGAGGGCACGTTGTGGGCGTGGCGGGTGGTGTCAGCGCGCTCGGCTCCGCCGGCTGCAAACCGGCTCTCTCGAGTGAAGCGATGTGAAGCCGCAAAACGGCCATCTTGGGTTTGGGCGTATTAGTCGCACCTGAGGGTTCCGCCGCGTCGGCCATATTGAGGGGGAGAGCGAAGCGGCGACAGCAGCCATCTCTGAGCCGGGCCCCCGTGCCCTTCCCGAGGGCGGCGGACGCGGCAGCTCTCCTCAGGGGGCGGGGCTAGCCCGCACAGCCAATAGCACCGCCCGCGCCGCTCCGCCCCGCCCCGCCCTCTGCGGCGGCCGCCAATCAGCGCGCGGGCCTCGCGGTGGGCGGGGTCGGGGCCGTGGAAAGACGGGCGGACGCACGGACGGAACCTGTGGTCCGAGCTCGGCCCCTGCTCGTACCGCCCGCCATGGCGGCCGCCGTCGCGGGCCTCCGTGCCTCCTACCACCGCATGCTTGACCGCATCGAGCTTATGCTGCCGCCGCGGTTCCGACCCTTCTACAACCACCCAGCGGGTAACGGGCGGGGAGTCACCTTGGCCCCCGGTTGGGCCGGCGGGGTGAGGCCGGGAGGGGCGAGGAGGTGGTTGGAATGTCGGATGAGATGGGGGCCGGAGTAACGGGATTAGCGTGGGTCTGACACGGGAAAGCGGCTCTGGAGCGCAGTCCTGCTTCTTAATGTCAAATTTATTGTGTTTGTGAAGCGAAAATAAGATAATTAGGCACAGTGCGGATGATTCCAGCCCCGATGGATGCGCTGGTGTCACTGTCACGGTATTGCGGGTTGGATTTAGGGATCGGGTGGGCTGCCAGAGCCCGGCCCAGGGGATGTGATGGATCTGAAGGGGCCTGGAGGCCTCGGCAGCCACTTGTTTCAAGAGGGTATGCTGGAAAAAATCATAGAATCGTAGAATGGTTTGGGTTGGAAGGGACGCTAAAGATCATCCAGTTCCTACCGCCCTGCCACGAGCAGGGATACCTTTCATTAGACCAGGTTACTCAGAGCCTCATCGAGCCTGGCCTTGAACACCTCTAGGGATGGGGGGAGCACTGCCAGGATTTCTGATCTTGAAGTGTGCTCTGGTCAAGCCAGGGTGCCTTTGGCTTTTTTTCCTTTCTGCTGAATCCCGCGCTTCTACCAATGGCAACTCGGGTGCCCTTTGTGAATTCACTGGAGAGCTCCTGTGGGTAAAGAATTTTCCTGTAATGGGCTACCCTCACCTGACCTACAGCTTACCTCTACGTGAGCAAACAAGGGGGTTTGTGTTATAAGGGAGAACCTCTTGTAAAATGATCTCCTTCAGTGCCATTTACGTGATGTTTGTCATGTAAACAAATTACATCGGGTAGTTAAAACGAGTGCCCGATAAAATCCTGACATTCCATAGGCTGCTGTCGCCACTGTTTTGTGTCAGTGTGATAGGCATCCTTGACTCTTCACCTACCTGGAATATGCACTGTGAAAGTGGACTTTAATTTTCAGACAGTTGCTCTATCCTCTTATAATGGCCCTTTCTTGGAAGGAAAATTGTTGCTGTGAAAAAATCACAAAGAGTGAAAACTGCAGTTCTCGAAATGTTTGATTTGTACTGAATTCACTAGGCCAATATATTTAACAATGTACTGGTTTTATATATAAAGAGACAATATGTCCAACACTTCCATTGTAAGGTGCCAAGTTTCTGAGACACATTGCACCTGTGTGAAATGTGAGCTTCCAGATGCTTTTATTGGATACAAGGCACAGCAAGCACTGGGAACATCTATATTCCTTCTTCAACAGAACTGTAGTGGTAATTGGATAAGGTTTTGGAGGTTCTCTTGCAGTGCTTTTCAGTTCACAGAACTGTTCGTGGGCCACTTTGGTTCATCACCATCATGTTGTAATTAATAAATCAATTTTTAGGTACTCTGTCTGTGTATATATATATATATATATACACATATCTATCTGTCATAATCCATACTGATGGTGTGAGAAAAGCCACAGTGCAAGCAGCTATTGAAACTGAACCTCTGCAACCTCTGTTTTAGCCTCGAATATCTTGAAGGTATGTCTGTGAGAAAGTTATACGATAGATGTCACTCTGACTGCGAAAAAAATGTAGGTTAAAAACAAAAGGCTCTCTTTTATCTCTGGTGACATCTAAATTTCTAGATTAATTCAGGAATATAAGTGTCATTGTCAAGAAATTATAAATCACTTATGAGACATGAAGAATGTGTATTCTTCTTTTTTGGCACAAAGAAAGTTTCCAGTGAAATAATTGATGGCCTGAAAAACTGTTTCTTTGGCTGACACTGCTGCAGGAGAGTGGACGACCTGGCACACCAACTGCCCGGGCTGCCATGGGAAAGCACGGGCTGAGCTTGTACTCCCTCCCCTTTGGCCTCCTTGGTTGACTTTGCCTGACTAAACTAAAGTTTTCAGCACAAAGACTTCTTACATTTAATAGAAGTCATAAATTATATAAACTGGGCACACATGGTATCCAAATTAGCCTCTGGTATACCCCTGCTCTCCTGTGCTGCTGTCAAATTCATCCTTTAAAAATTCTGGATGTCAGGATCTGGGAAGAGTTTGCCCTGGCTGGGTGCATGCTGGAGGGCCTCCAGGAGAGGTGTTCTGCTTAAGGTGTTTGACAGTCTTCCCAGTTACAAGCTTGGCTTGGTACCTTCCCTGTCTCTCATTGTTTCTTAGTTCTGCAGTCAGCAGTTTGAAATGATTGAGTTTTCTATTACTAATAAAAATTAATGTCAGTCTTCTTGAAAAGTTTACTAGCTGCTTAGGGAATGTCAGTTTAATAATTTATACTCACCTCAAATTCTTAAGCACTCCAAACCTGAGTTTGTGTTTTAAAATACAATAAATGTTAGTACTTAAGCTACTTCCATGGGGCCTCTGTAAGACTGATTTATAACAAGCTGTATTTGCAGCCTGACACTGACATACCAAGTAGCTGCCTAAGAGAACAGCAGCCAAAGTTTGTATCTTTAAAGGATGAATATTGAACTGCATTTATTCAACAATATTGAACAAAAAGCAGTGTGCTAGTAGTTATTAAATGCAGTGTGGAGCTTGATCACAATCACAATCGGGGTGGGTTAAAGAGAGCTTTATGCAAGGCTGCCAAGCCAGTTTTTGTTTCCCAAGTCATAGCTTTAAACTTGAAGGTGCTTAAAACTGGAAGTACAAGTAGTTACTGCAAGGTCTTTTTAAGGCTGAGTTGTTAATGAAAAAATAGCTTGCATAAAAGCAAGCAACCAAAGTCCTGGTGGTTACTCATATGTAATACATTACAGTGAAAATGTGGCTTCATCTTGCATGTTATCAGAACGCTGAGAAGTGGCCTAGCGAGACCTAAACATTAATGGGTTTTGATGAAATTGGAACAGTGTCCTGACTGTCTCCCAGGGCAGTGGGTTGGTACTTTGGAATGTGGTCTCCTGTTTAAAACTTGGAGCAGTAGTCCCAGATTAATGATTTCTGGCATGGTCGTAGGTGTGGCTTTACAGTGCTTTGTTTTAACCAACCACTTGCTATTTTAGCACAACTGAAAGACACATGTATTTGTAAGAGAGTTGTTTTTCCCCAGGTCCCATTCCATTGATCTTTTCTCCCTTCCTTCTGGAGATTTTATTTTCTTCCCCCATAATCCTCTTTTGCCTACTGGTAGGTTTTTGGGGTGTAGGTTTAGTTGGTGGGAAGCATTATTTCTCCCAGAAGGACATGCTTATTGAGAGGCACAGGTTAGAGGTGAACAAGAACACTGTCCTTGGGACGTTTGCTCCTTCTGTTTGGGGTTTGTGCTCTCACTTGAACCTGTCTGTAGCGTGAAGAGGTAGGCTGTGATTTGGGGAAGGAAGGAGGGGACTGGTTCATTACAGTAAAAGTAATAAAATATTTTGGAATTTTAGGTTACCATATTCAGTTCACAAAGACTTAAAATACTAATTCTGTTAGTCCAGCTGTATGGTAACTTTTAATCATTCTTTAGAAACTGTCTGCGCTATTCCTTGGCCTTCTCCTAACTCTTTCCATTATAAATGCACTTTGCCTGCTCCAGTGTCCTCAATTGCTTAAACGTGGACACAAAAAATCCTACTCATCTGTTGCAGAAATGTGTGGACTGATTACACAACTGAAGGTTGATACATTGAGTTGATGAACTATGAGTATTAGGTGCTAGAGCTTGCACAGCAGTAGAAACTGCTAATATACACGGTTCATTATTTTTAAAAACCCCAAAACAACTCAAACCTGCTGTGGGTATTAAAAAAGCCACATCTTACTGAATAATTTCACTTCTTTTCTCTTTTCCCTCCTTCTCCCTCAGGTCCCAAAACAGTGTTTTTCTGGGCACCTATTATGAAATGGGTAAGTATAAGATGCCAGCTGGTGTCCAGGTGTCAATCCCAGGGCAATCTGCAGCAACACACTGAGCAAGCAACAGCTTCCCAGCAGATATCTGAGCCTACAGAAACATTTAATACTGAGGCTCTCATTTTTAATACATGGGGTGGAAAAAAATTAGCCTTAACACATAGAACAACATGCAGGGGATATAGCATGGAGAAAATGCTTTGTGAAAAACTGTACTTTTCACTGAAAGTTTCACAAAGGCTTTCTCTTGTGAAACACTGTTGCTCAAGGTAGGCGTGAGCTGGCATAATACAAACCTCTTAAAGCATGTATTTCTTCTGAGATGGAGGAATTTGAGACGTATCTTAATGAAGCTAATTCCTAAGCCTCATAGTTTGAAGGTAGGCTAAAGCATGTGCAAGGTAGTCTTGATACAAAAGACAAAGGCAGCTGCCCTTTTTGAGTATCAGTAGTGCTCTGCCTCCTGTGAGGTTCTGCTTCCCACTTGGCTACAGCCCTGGGCTATGTTTGTGCACAGGTGAAGGATACGCCGCCTCCTGATTCACTGTACTCCTCCTAGTTGTTGTATTCGTACAGATAAAACAAATTATCTCTAAAACCATAATGGTTTGACCTCCTTGTTTGATAGCAAGCAAGGATGTAACCTGCTTCTGCTATTGCCAGCTGCTCTGTAACTTTGCCATTGTGAACCCCACCTTTCCATTCTGCTATAAGCTACAGCTTGGATTCTCTGTCAGTCTGGACTGGAGCTGCAGTAACCATGGTTAACCTCCTTCCTCAGAGGTTCTCCCTGGTAACACCCTTCTGAGCCTGAGCACACAGTTCTTCTGAGCAGGCTGGTGCCAATAGCTGCTGTATCAAAAGAACTTGTGCACAGCTGTTTTTAGTTTTGTGAACATGCAGGAAGACTTCTCCAAGATCTCAGTGGATACCTTCACTGAAAAGTTAAAATTACTTTCCCCGTAGATTACAAAGGCACATTTACTGCAGTTACCCAAGAGTGCTAGAAGTCTGTACTTCCATGGCACCCTGCAGCAGCATCAGTCCCGTAAATGAGGCAGCACACAGGAGTCTGTTTCCTTGAAAACTGGTTTCTTGGCTGGAGCCAGCAGAGTCCTGGGTGGCAGTCAGGGAATTAAAAGCATTAGAACTATCTTACTTGTGGGATTTTGGTTTGGGTTTTTTGGAGTGGGATTTTTCTTTGTTGTTGGTTGGGGGTTTTTTTGTGAACTCATGTAACATGAACATGAAATTGTATTTCCAGTAGAGGGCAGTAACACAACAAACCAACCAAGCAGTATGTTGGCTCCTAATGTCAAGTAGATCAGCCAAGCTATTCCTCAATTCGCCTGGAAGTTTTCTACTTTTACTGAAATTGTATTAAAAAAGAAGAACATTTTTTCCCCTCAGATGCAACTGAGGGAAGACTATATGGGGTTATCTTTACCAGCAATATCTTAGCCTGACCTGTAGGAAGAAGGCCCTTATTTAGATAAGCCTCTACTTGTTGCGTGAAAACCAGGGTGGGGATTTTTTCAGCTGCTTTCTTAAGCTGCTGTGTATAAATTAACTTGTTCTTGAATTAATACAGAATTGCCAATGTATGGGATTTTATTGCCAAGCAGTTGTAGCCCCCGTAACCATGTTGTCATTCTTTCCACAAGGGACTGGAAGTGGATGGTGTCTCCCAGAGTGTAACTGCTCATACAGTGCATCCCATCTCCTGCATAATGAATGTTGGAAAAGCACTGAGCTATGAAGCAGCTTCCCCTTTTAAAGCTCTTGATCTGTTACAGGAGGTCCCAGACTGGTGCTTACTGAATTTCTCTTTACAGGGTTTGGTGGGTGCTGGACTGGCTGACATGGCCAGACCAGCAGAAAAGCTAAGCACAGCACAGTCTGCAGTACTAATGGCCACAGGTAAAGCCAGACTTACTCCATGTTTCTACACAGCACCCTCTCTGAATGTGACTACACTCCTTTCCAAATCTTCCATCAGTACTAATCCCCTTCTATAGAAAGGCTTAAATATAACATGCTAGATCTCACTATTGCTGTTGGATGATAGTTCTAGGATAGACCTATACTTGTTATTACCTCCATAGGAGTTTTGTAATCATGTAACAGTTTTCTACCTGTGTCTTAAATTGGAATTGTGCAGAGCAAGCTGCTAGGAGTTAGGATACGACTGTCATCCCTTAAGTTACAATGATACCACTCACTGCAGTAAGTGACCTCTTTGGCTTCAGATCAAGTAATTTTGGTATCAGTTCAGGATACAGTGACTTTTTTAGACAGACTTTAAGGGATTTAAGAATGGTAGGTAATTACACAAACATAACTGGAAAGAATTTCCAAGTGTTACAAGAAATTGGAAGCAGTGGTACATGGGCTATTGCACTGCTGCCTGCCAAGAATTTTCATACTGGTAGAAACAATATTCTGTAATCCTAGAATAATTTAGGTTGAAAAATACTTTTAAGATCAAGTCTACCAGCACTGCCAAATCCACCACTAAAACGTGTCTCTAAGTGACACACTGACACGTCTTATGAATACCTCCAGGGATGGTGCTGCACCACTTGCCTAGGCAGCCTCTTCCAGTGAAGAATTGTTTTTCCTGGTATTCAATGTAAACCCCTCCTGGTGCAACTTGAGGCCATTTCCTCTCATCCTGTCACTGGCTGTCTGGGTAGAGAGGTCGACCCATCTTTCTCTGCCTTCCTTTCAGGCAGTTCTAGAAAGTGATAAGGTCCCCCCTGAGCCTCCTTTTCTCCAGGCTAATCACCCCCAGTTCCCTCAGCCACTCCTCATCAGACTTGTGCTCCGGACCTTTTCCCTGCTCTGCTACCCTTCTCTGGACTCTATCCAGCACCTCATGAGGGGCCCAAAACTGCACACAGGATTTGAGGTGTACTCTCACCAGTGTTATACAGAGGTGGACAAGGTCTTGCTGGCCACACAGTTTCTGACCTAAGCCAGGATGCCATTGGCCTCCTTTGCCACCTGGGCACACTGCTGGCTCATGACCAGCACCCCCAGATCCTGTCAGGGGCAGGACTTGTGGCAGTTAAAGCTGAAAATCAAAATTACAGCTGCTACCTTCTTCCTTCTCCAGACTTTGATATCTGACACAATGCTGTGCATTTTGCATAAATTTTGCATAAGCCTTTTTTGACTGATGGATTCTGTAATCTCCAATCTAGTGCAGCAAGCTGGATAGACAGCAAAATACTACTACCCTGCAACTGTACTGGAGAACTAAAGTTTAGGCTGCTGTAGAGTACAGAAGATCTTTGATGTTTCAGACTACGATTGACCTTACTGTCTAGTTATTTTGGAAAAATTGCAATACGTACCTGTAGCCATCCCACTGACACTTGCTGTGCTTTTCACTGAGAAATACATAGTTTTAAGAAAAACAGTTGTCTAACATGAAGTCGTAAAACTTGTTTACTTCAACTGGCCCATGAATCTCCCTCCAAACTTAGGGAAATGTCTGAATATTTCACTTTAAAGGCTTAAGATCTTTAAACTTTCCATTTTATTCAACAGGCCTTATTTGGTCACGGTACTCTCTAGTTATTATTCCTAAAAACTGGAGTCTGTTTGCTGTGAACTTCTTTGTTGGCTGTGCTGGTGGCTCTCAGCTCTTCCGGATATGGAGGTATGTGTTAAGAAGGGTACATACTAAACTAAGCATTCACACCACCTCATGTTGATCAGGAATTTATAACTGCTGCCCGCCTGTCAATATGACTGGCAAGAGGAACAGAAGGATTAATTAATCATTACAGAACATTTTTGCTACATTGTTAGTTTTCCAGTTGGAGTGAAGCTTTACAGATTTTCAGTCCAGCTAGAGCACATTTTAAGGAATGCTCTATGTAAGCTGTAGTTTCTGAGTCCAAGGCATTTAAAAGCTATAGGTCCGACTGGCAAACAACCTAGTCTTTGTCCTCCTCATAAGCTCTGCACTTCTGTCACCTTTGAGCATTGAATTGTGTAATTTCCAGCTGGATCAAAGGATTCTTAAGCAGAACAGCATTCTTTTTTTTTAATTATTTCTTGAAGGAAACTTTGGGAGTTTTCTGTCTTCAGTACTGGCCAGGAATGTGGCAAACTTAGCTACTTTGGAACTTCCTACACTAATTAAGCTGTCCTATCCTGAGTTTCCACCCTCAAGTCCTTTGTAATTTTAAACCTCCTCTGCTGAACGGATTGCTAGGAAGACACTGTTATTGTAACTGGTATTCTATTCTATTCTTAGCCTATGCTCTTTTTTTTTTTTTCCCACAGGTATAATCAGGAGTTAAAAGCAAAACAGCAAGAGCAGCTGCAGTAAAGAGATGCTTAACCCAACAGGTCAAATCTAGCAATGCACAAACCCATCCCCATGGGACCTAGCTTCACTAACTTTAATGTTTTTTTCCTCTGAGAAAATGAAGGAGGAAATTTAAATGTTTAGAGAACAAATGTTTTCTAAGTGCAAATAACAAAGTATCTCCATACATTTAAATAAAGGGCAACCTTTTAAATTGAAGCAAAATTGTATCTCTTGTATTGTCTCTTTAAAGAAATTGACTGGATTTTGCCTAAAATAAGTTGCTGCATCTCACCTTATCTGACTCCACTGAACAGTGCTGGGAGTGACACAGTACTGGTGACAGCCAAAGCCTCAGACTGAAGCGATCTTTCTTGCATGGTCAGGAAACCACCTGGGTGGAGGTTTACCATACTTTCAGTAAACAACAGTAGTATTTGCATTTAATTTCCTGATTCTCTTTCTTCCTTAGTAGCATAAGGATATTCGTTCCAGCTTCAGTTATGTGTATCTTCATTTGTTTCCCAACCACCACTGTCCTTAGCAAAAGGACAGCAAATTAGAACGTGCCACTGGTGTTTTAGCTTCTGTCACCCTTCACAACTCAAGGCAGAAGATGGGTGTTGAAGTACCAGAGCTCAGGAATTCATACTCAGGGGAGAAGATAACTGAGACAAGGTAGGTTCTGAGAAGTCTGTCAGCGCCCCTTTTTCAAAGGCTGTCCCACCATGAAGCCAGTTGTGTGTTCTCCTACAGTTCCACTTGCATTTCTTGGTTCTGGCTGAAGGAGTAACATAGGGTGAGCTCTCCAGCTGTGTTGCTTGCTGAGTGGACACAGACTGCAGTGACCTAAGAATGCTGCCAGAGAGAGAGAGGTGGTGTATTTCAGTCCCCCTCCCTTCCCAGTCCCCAACCAGGTAAGACTCATCCAGCAAACCAGTAATGGGAAAAAAAAAAAGTGTATTAAAATATTCACAAGATTACAATAGAAAACATTAAAGTCCATTCAAGAAAAAATATCCAAGATAATTGTTTCCAGATGAGTCTGTAAAAGCAAAAGCACTAGCAGTTGGTACACTGGCTCTTCATGTAATCAGGCCATGCAATCCATATCTAGGCTCCCTCACACAGATTATACACCTGTCTTACAGGTGTTTGTTCTCTTGCACACCTCCAGGACAGAGGTTTATAAAAGAAAAGTACCCAGTCTATGTTTTCAATTACATTTAGCACATAAGAACAGCTGACACTGCAGGGAGACAGAAAACATTGCACAGCACACTGATCTCCAAAGGCATTGAACTTACATTTTAGAGTGCAAAAATATCTGTAAATGAAAGGGCTTATTAGCTTTAGGGCAGTGAGGAGAAGGGAAAGGGAAGCCTCAAGAGGAGGATAATTGCTGAGCATAGTTAATACGATTTTGTAGTCTCCCATATAAAAATGTTAACTGCAGGGGTGTGGCCACAGCCCAGAAGTCCTATCCACCTTTTCCTGTAGTGGTTTTATCGAGAAAGTATTTCCATCACCTGCTACACAGAGAATTTTGTATTTGAGGTCCTAGGTAGATACACTAATAATGTAAAATTCCAAGACAAGATTTCAATACAGAGTGAAGGTGTTCTGGTTACAAATCAAACAGTCCATATCTGACCTTAATTAATCCACTCTAAGGCGATGCAGCTTCTAAGCTGCATAAACACATTTACTGCAGTTACAAGACAGATGGTTACCTAGACAGTCCTCACAGGTTTAAAAAGTTTAAAAACCTAATTACAGCTCTTCTAGTCACAAACTGAAATATCACTAAAGATTTGAGAGAAAACAAAACCCTACAGATCTCCAGTTATAAAAGACACATCAGTGAGTTACAGGGACATATCTGCCACCCTGTAATGGCTCTTAATGCTACTTTGTGAACGTGGTGACCATGTTCGTCACAGAAAAAATAACTGCTGAAGTCAAAAGGGGCAATGGAAACCTGATGTATTTAGTACAGCTACCAATTTACTTAGATTGATAGTTTATTTGTAATCCTACTGAAATTCATTTATGGTAATCAAAAATAAGGAAGATTTCAGATTGATCCCAGTTTTGTTTGCATAATGAATAAAATAAAATTTGTTCCAAGTCTTTTCCATCACATAGGCCTTCCCCAGGTTCACTGTCCAGGAGCAGTGACCCAACTACCAGTTTTAGTCATTGGCTACTGCCTCAAGAGTGGTGTCTACTCCTCTGTTGGGATGCTGCAAGCCTGGCATGCAGCACTTCTTTTGAAAATAGATGGTCCTAAAAAGAGCTGGAAGCAGTGCTACTACAGGACAACAACCTTCAAGTTCCTCAAAGTCCAAGCTGTTCTTTTCCATCTGCAAGGAACAGCATCAGAGAATTAAGAGAACAGCAGAGCAAACAGAGTTAAACTTCTCTTAAACCATAACATCAGGATATGATGACCTTGTCTGACTTTAATCTCTGCTTTCTCTACCCATCAAATAGGTAGAAGTCCTCTGTCTTCGGAGATTTCACTAAGTAAGCCAACTCAGCATCAGTCCCTTTCATCAGCACAGGTTATCATACCATTAAACAAGCTAAAATAACCTGAGGCACAGAAAGTTCACAGGTGTTGTGTCCTAATACCTGAAGTTCTTTTGACTTCAGCACATTACTTAATAGTTACATTGTTCACTTTTCCATGGAAAAAAAAAATTCAACAGCCTTAGTACTAGAGAGAAATTCAGACAGATCTCTGCCATTCCTGGGGAAAGACTTGTTTCTTTCTAAAAACATGTTCAGCATTTTTTTAAAATACTTCCAAGTTCATTCTGCCTTCATAAAGAGGACCCAAGAAGCCTTGCAAGGAGCCTCCTCAGTCTGGGCCATATGAACATAGCTGTAGCTAGACAAAAGCCATGCAAGATGTTTCCTTAAGTCAGTTAGCATCAGCCAGATCAGTGTCTCCTAAAGTTAGCACCAGATCAGAACTATGCTAAGATTCTCCAGTATATTCCAGCAGGAAAAGACGCAAACATTAATAGCAGACTTCAGAGGCAAGGCTAGCCCTGTCTTCTCATAGCAGCAAGTTTTTGATGACTACATTCATCACTATTCTCCCTCTTACTCGAAAACATCTCGGGAGAAAGATGGTGATGCACAGGTATGAACACAGGCAGATCAAAATCAAGTTTTTCCATGAATCACATCAAAAGCATTACTTTTTTATTAACTGTAAAACAAATGTTGGGAACTAACAGCCTGGTAGGTAAGAAAAGCAGCAGCAGCAGGATTCATCCTGATCTTAATCATGGAATCATAGAATATGCTGGGTTGGAAGGGACCCATCAGGATCATCAAGTCCAACTCCTGTCCCCGAAGAGGGCACCCCAAGAATCACATCCTATGCCTGAGAGCGTTGTCCAAATGCTTCTTGAATTCTGTCAGGCTTGTACTGTGACCACTGCCCTGGGGAGCCTGTTTCAGTACCCAGCCACCCTCTGGGTGAAAATCCTTTTCCTGATATCCAACCTAAATCTCCCCTGACACAACATCAGGCCATTCCCTTGAGTCCTGTCACTGGTCACCAGAGAGAACAGATCAGTGCCTGCCCCTCCTCTTCCCGTCACCAGGAAGTTGTAACTGCAATGAGGTCTCCCCTCAGTCTCCTCTTCTCCAGGCTGAACAAACTCAGTGACCTCAGCCGCTCCTTAAAGCTTCCCCTCAAGGCCCTTCACCATCCTCATTCCTCTCCTTCGGACACTCTCTAATAGCACCATAGCCCATCATGGGGAGTCCTGCTAAAGACTCTATTTAATCCATAAAGTAGAAGAAGATACTTAAAGGTCTTCAGTGAAGAAGAAATTTGTCAATTTTTCATCTTGTATGCATTATTGCCAAAAAGTAAAATGCTAACATATTTACAGAGCTGCAGTGGTTAGTGAGCCACAGCTCAGTGTCTCAGCTTCCTACGAGACTTGGCAAACACCTAAAAACTGATGCCTTAAAAACTTCCTTTAAAACTGAAACATGTCCTGGTTTTGATACCAGCCAAGTCCTGGAAGAAGAATTGCACAAATTCAGATATTGCAGGATTAGGAACTGACATATGGTAGAATAAATTAATCCATGGTTTCCTTTTGAGCTTCAGTTTTTAAGAAGCTGTTCTGGCTTTGAGGACAATGTCCTAAAATCTAGCCAGTGCATGTATACAAAAATAAAGCTGTTGATTTCTAGTAAACGCAGGTGTTGTCAGGAAAACAGCGAAGTATGATCTTGATGAAAGCATATAGTGTTGGCATACCCAACTTTGTTGGGGGGAAAAAAACCCCACTGTATACAAAATAGTTACTAAAGTTGCACAAGCATAATCAAAGGTTTATCTAACGTGGTTCTGAAAGGGTCTGCCACGGACCTATAACTATTTTTAATTTACTTGGTGTTACAGTGGAACGAAGGCTTGAGTTTGTTTGGAACAGGTTGCTACAAGATGCTGTAGAGTTCCCACCTGTGGAGATACTTAAAACTGGGCAAAGTGCTGGGCAACCTGCTCTGGCTAACCCTTCTTGAGGAAGACTAGATGATCTCCAGAGGTCCCTTCCAACCTCAGCCATTCTGGGCCAGATTCTGTGAAACAGACTGAACTAGGAAATGGGTAAGAATCAGAAAAAAGGGGTTATGATAGACCAAAATGAAAATTATTTGCTGCCACAAAAAAAAAAAACCAACCAAACCAAAACAAAAAAAACCCAAACAAACCAAACCCACCATGTTAGGATGTACAAAACAGAAATCCTTTTACTATATGCTACTCTGAGAAGATCTCTGCTGGAAGGTCACTTCTAGTTTTGAGCACCAGATTTCAGGATGGGGTGGACACCAGTGGGTCAGTGAAAGAAATCCTCATCAGAGGAGATCCTTAACAATCTAGGAGGAGTTTAACCTAGAATCAAGAAGCTGGGAAATTGTATTCAAACAGTAGACTTGCAGAGATGAAGGAAATAAACTGCCCATCTGCATCTTCTGTGCAAATACAGGTTACACAAAAAAACACACATCAAAAAAACCAAAGAGCCCTAGATTTCCTCCACAAGTCATTCAGCCTCCACTACAGGCTTTTAAGAACAGATAAAGCACCTCCAAGGAGGTGACAGTGGTATAACGGAGCCATGGGAGAGAGGTAAGGGAGTACTACAACTTCCAGATCCCTTGGAGCCCTTTTTCATGCTTATATGAAATGACAGAGCTTTGAGGAAGAAACATTTCACTGAAACGTTCAACAGAGTCTGAGGTAACCACCTACAGCTACAGCTTCCTATGCCTGTAACTCACTAGCTCCTTAGTTTTCATAGGTAAACTACCATTTCAGAAAATTCATTATTTCAACACTATCCCTGCTCCTTAAAGGACTAAGCTTGAATAGCTGGGCTCATAGAGAAGTAAACAGTACTGTGACCCATGTTACACAGGTCTGGTAGGCCTAAAGGTTTCCTTCACTCACACTGTTAAGACACTCTTCTGATAGCTAGGAGTCACACCTTGGCTTACAAGACCAAGTAAGAGGGTCTAGTTTACATGAGAAGGCAGCCTGTACTGAGAATCTGATCAAGGAGAGATAAATACCCTGTATACATAAAGAACTCTGAATATAAAGAAGTCTTCTTTATATTCACATCAACTAAAGAAATTAGGTCCTATAAGCAAAAAAAGAATCTCCAGGTCAATCTAGAATCTTCAGGCATCTTCCAGTTTCTCCATTAATAATAAAGATAAAAATATTTTAAAATTGTGATGTGAGTTTTCACTTTCTCTCTCGTCACACAAGATACAAAAAAGAATATTGGCAATTTATAAGCAAAATTCTTACCGCATTTCAACATGCAACATTGGTCTCACTTCTGTACGATTAAATAGACTATTTACACACAATACATATATATCTTTTCCTCTGTATGCACATGCATTGGTGCTAGCCTAGGCATCAAAGGCCACATGTGAGTTCTCTGGGTCAAATCTTGCTCAAGCATTTCCAGTCTGAATGTGTGTTTTCCTTTGGATAGCTTAGGATCTCATCTCAGTTCTTCCGAATATCAGCATAGACCACAGACTCTGCCTTGTTGATCTTGTCGCTGTGCTGTCCCCCGGAGTGATCTAACTGCGCGTAAATGACTGGGCCCTGGGAACAGGACAAAAAGGCACAATCAATATTTTTCACAACAGGCCACATTGTCCATCGCTTCCATGAGGGCTGCAGCAAGATGAAGGCTAAGCAAGACCACAGAGCTTTTATGACTGCAAACAGCACTTGGAAGCAGGTGGAATGAACACTTGGCTACACATGAGCTCTAGTCTGCCACCTTTCTCCTCTCAGAGCATGCCAAACAGCACCCTTTCCTCCCCCCAAGACTGCTCCTGCTGCTTGCTTCTCACAGAAGGCAAAATCTAGAAGCCTTTGCTCTGAAAAGCAGCAATTCTCACATGCTATGGAGCAAAGACACATGGCTTAGTCAGATGCATGCCAGATTTAATATTGCTCAAGAGGAACTGTACTACAGGTTTACCAGTCAACAGCAGAGTGTACTTCCCAAACTGCTACTCAGGTCCTGTAAATCCAGCACAGCTGTACCAGTTGGATAATGAGAGAGAGGATAAACCTGCAGCCACCCTGTGACACAAGTCACTGCCAAAGCAAGTGATGGGACCAAGACTTACACAGCAGTGAGCCAGAAAGTACTAAAATGGTGCAGCAGTACAGAATTCTTACCTGGCTTCTGAGCCAGCCCAGGCAGCAGCAGTTCACAGACACCTCAGGCAGGCACGGCCACACACCCTCTCTACACTTGCTGGGGTGCAGGGCAGGACACTACAACACTGTCAGCTGAGCCTGCAAACACACCTGTGCCTTCCTAAAACACCACGTCCTCCAAAACACAGCCCAGGGAAAGCCAGCTCCACTTACTGGAGATAGCCTGAGGACAGGACTGCAGCCTCTGCAGAGCAGGTGTCCAGCAAGACAGGTGAGACCTCGATGGCAAGACTCCCGCAGCTCCACACAGAACCCCCAACTGAGACAAGCAGAGAGCACAGGGCTGCCACCACCTCCCTGGTGACCTCAGCAGAGACCACACACCCACACACATCCTGTGCAGGAGGGAAAGGGACTGTCCTATTTGGGGGTGAGGGGGGAAGTACAAAGAGAGAGCTTTTAATTTGGTTGTCGCTTTTTTTAGCACTTTTTCCTTTGAAACACTTCATCCATTTAACTGTTTTGGCTTCCCTTATGTCCCAGGAAGAGTAGCCTCCACTAGCACTTCTATCCTCTTCTTGACAGTACTTTTGGGATCCTGCCAAATTAACAAACATTTCTATGGAATTGATACAAAAATCTTCCAAAGCAATTAGGAGCCAGAGATGAAAAGAGATCTTCTGTATAGAAAATAAAGCCCTGGAAGGACTAAGTACCTTCCTACACAGCTCTTTTCCTCCCAGCACACACCTGACAAATACCTTGTTCTCTTTCAGAAGTAATTTAAATCCACATTTTCTTCTTTCTGAGTAAAGTATTTCCAAAGTGATAAAGAGTTGAGGAAGACGGACAGAAGGGTGAAAGCTTGCTAGTAGGTATAAAACATGGAATATAAACAACAGACTGACAAAATGGCGGAGAAAAAAAGGACGTTGATGTTCTAGAAAACTCTGGACTTGAAATCTCATTATAGCCCCTTTTTAAAATTTTTCTGCTATTTGCTTTCATGTTGTTCTGGTCTCCAACACTGTATTGAGATTTCATTACTAATTCCAATCAGAGTACAGTGTCTATACAAACTTCAAGGCAAAGTAACCCTGAGTTTAATTGGAAGCGGTTTTGGAAGTCTCATCTGCCTGAGGCCAGAGGTCAAGGGCATGATAAATTCAGCTTGAGAGCACTTTCTATCAGTTAAAAAAAAAAAAAAATCTATAACTACATAAAGTACTATGACATTCCAAGTTTTGTTCAAGTAATTATGATGGGTCAATTTTCTACCACAGAAGTTCACTCAGTATCAGTTCTCACTATTCTAGATTTATGCCAGTTTAAATATAGTTACTCTGCTGCAACTAGCATGTTAGTGGCGTGGAGCAACTGCGTGGTCTGATCAGCTGATCCAAACCAAGCTATCATTGTCTCAATGTGTTCACTGTCAGCCACCTAAAAAAAGTGGTAGATAGCTAATACAGAGAACAGGAGGGTCCAGTGATTTATTACAAAGTTCCATCTATTTGATTTGCTGCCAATTGATTTTCCAGCTGACCATAGTCATCGCCCAGGCCATTTTAAAAACAGTCTAAGCAATTCAGAACTTTCATCTAATCCAAGTAAGCCCATCCTGACCCTTCAGAACCAGAAGACAGACCAGCACTGCTATATAAAACCAGTATTTCCCTAAGCCTTACAGTATTTCCATTCAGAACTGAAGGGAAAAGAATAGCAGGTGTACCTGCTAAGGGTTTGTCCACAGAGTCATGTACTGCTAGTTACAGCAAAGAAAAAGGAATTAATAAGTTAGATCATCATAGTCCAAAGGGAGTCTACAGTATTTTCAAATTTTGTAGATTCTGAAAGATGTTGCACCTATGACAGATTCTAGCTCTGAGAAAGTCATCTGAAATTTAAATCAAGATTTCTGACATTATGAACTGCTCTTTCCCAGGGTCCTGGGATCCAGTTCAAAGCCTGGAATAGAGCTCAAACATAGCCTGTTCAGGTACATCTTAAACCAGAAAGAGCAAAGCCAGAGACCTGCACTTATGTAGCAGATGTTAATGCAGCTTTAGTGCTTCCCACCTCTAAGGTGACAGACCACACTGCTTAGGACCCCTGCACCAACCTGCTCCATGCATCAGAAATGCTCTTCTATTGAAGTTACACTTCAGGATCAGTAGTCCTTCAGCCTGCCCAGAAATTAATCCTCAGCTACTTGCACAGCACAAAGCCAAATGACAGCCACCTTGGAGCTGGTGTATCTTGGGGCAACACACACCTGCCTTCCAGTTTGACTCCTGCAACCCAGATTACTAAACAAGGACATCCATATGGGAAATCCACGTAGTTCTCGCCTTCACTGGAAATCGTTTCCTTCCCATACAAATAACAGTGATGGTAGAACAGGAGTCACTACGGAAGGATGGCACAGAAAAGAACCACCACATACAAATGGGACCTGCCGAGAAGGAAGGCACAGTGAAAACAAGTGGAGCTGATTCAAGCAGCTGAACACTCACTAAATCAGATATGCAAACTCCAGAAAGCAAGGTCCACACCTGATTAACTTGGACTCAAAACACAGAAGGTGCAGGCTCAGTGCACTTTCAGCTGAAGTGATGCAGACAAATACTCCATCACTGATTCTTAAACTGATACATAAATTAAAAAATGAATAAACTTTGTTTAATTAATTCAAATACTACTCTTTAGAAGTGAACACTTCTGTTACTGTTTTTAACTTGCCGAGGCAGGAGCTATGTGTTTGTATTCCCAGTTCTTTTCCACCAGTGAACTACAAAGCATTCATTCACTTCCTACACACCCTACCTCATAAAAATGCTACAAGGAAGACCACAGACTTTCACTGTTTGACCACAGCAATGCCTATGGGAACCACTGGCCTAAAACTGCCAGGCATTCCAATAGACAAGAGCAAGAAGCCTGCAGCAGCTTTTGGGAACTGCTAGGAATCTGAATATCTGCATTTCACTTACAAAACACCTCAAAAGCTTTAATACTACAACTAATTTCTTGATTACCAAGAAATACCAGGATATACTGATATGTGATGCCAGATTTCAAACGTTGATTTGCATGCTGTTATGACCCTTAAAAAAACAACCAACCAAACACTGGCCAGGAGTTAAAAATGTAAGTGTAATCAATTGAAATTTAGCTTTCTCACTGATTTAAATATTCTGTTCAAAATTTGATCTACCCTCATTTCACTGTTGATCTTTTTAAAGAAGAGTAAATATGTTTATTTGTTCTGTGAAGATAGGGCAAAGTTTAACAGGAGATAGAAGAACCACTTACTGCTACAAATGTTTGCCAAGAAAAGGAACTCTCTTTGCCTAACAAAAGAGATTAGAAATCTAAAAAACTAAACTAAAACTGAATGAAACAAAAGACATTTGAAGTATTTTTCTGTTGAGGTCAGCAGTGTTCATACTTTGGATCTTCCTTTAGGAACTTACCTGCAGGAAGCCCCTGGAGAGCTCTGTCAAGGAATAAGCAGACTGGAGTGACTACAGAAGGGCAAAAGCACACTGATTCTGAGTCAACATTACAAAGTCTAGATTTAATCTGATGTGTTCCTTCCAGCACACTGAGACTCAGAACACTGAGAACATCAAAAGGCGAGGACACCTCAAGTTTTCACACCAAAACATTTGAATATGTTTGCTTTCAAGATGCAAGTGCAGAACACCAAAACTCCTCATTTGTGTGTAGCGCTCAGGGCACTTGCATGTACTTCTTCACACCATGACAGTAATTACATCAAACATCTTAGTCTTTTGACCTTTGGATGTTGGTCAAAACAGCTACTGCATCATAAATTCCACAATTTTTTTTTTTTTTTAAGGTGGGATGGTGGGAATCACCTGTCTCATTCACTCATTCCAGAAGCTCCTCCCATGATCTAGAAAAGACAAGCTTTATCTAGGCCTTGTAATAAGGCAGCCTGCTCTTAGACCCATTCCAGTCAAAAGGTGAACTATTTTAAAATCTTGAGTACATAGCCTTTGTTTTCAGACAATAACTGATCTCTGAAGTCAAAAGGAAACTTTGTGGGCCTGTAGGCTAAATCTCTGGAAATACTGCATGGCCCAGAAAAAAATGCATTTCAAAACCAAACTGGAAGCCCAGCAGAGCAGGAACTTTGACTTTATTGAGCTGACTGTTAGCACATTTGATTTTTTCCTGTAGTGTTAATACATTAACACACACCTTCATTATTTTGTCAGGAAAAATAAAGAAACCGGGTATTAATTTTCATACACTACACTGCAGCCACTTGCTAAAAGGTGGCTTATTTAGCAAAAGTCCATTTTGAACTTAAACTCTCTCAGGATCTGTATCTCCACAGGAAAATTACTGGGAACACACAAAACAAGGGGTAAGAAACAGCTTCCACATAAGGCAATCCCGTACACTGTTAACAGGCAATGATACATTGTGTAGAATCCCTGTCTGACTCATGCTCTCTCCCCTCCCATGAGATGCTAAGCCTGGGTAAAAGCCACTTTTTTCCCTCAAAGTCAGCAGAACCTTGCCAAAAGCAGTAAGCACAAAGAGTGGCACTTTCAAGCCCACAGAATTTGAGAGACTCAGCAAAGGAGAGCTCTCAGCTGCACGAGTCATCTGCAAACTGCCCATCACTGGTCAGTGTCTGCACCACACTGGCTCCTCTTCTTGTGAAGGAAGTACATGACACGAAGCACAAGAGAGTAAGGCAAATTCCTCCCCATTACAGTCCCAGAATAGATAAGGCAGCTTTATGGGGTGGTTACACATCTAGCAGACAATGTATTCTATTTGCAGTAAACAGACACTCATTGCCCACTCCTGATCCTTGCCAGTCTCTCTCTCAACCTTGCACTTTACTACCTGCTGTGTGTGCGAATGCACATGATCACAAGCACAGTATTCTATAATTTAGTATGAAAAGGGCATAAAACTCCATCTCAGCTAGTATCAAGATGCTGTTCTTTTGACTGCACTGAGCCTTCTACAGAAGAGTTCACCAGTCCCAGTTTACTGTCCACCCCTTGTTCAGAGCACACACTTTTACCAGTAGACAGCACTGCATGGATACCCCCCTGCCTTTATCTTTTCCATACCATCTGCCCCATGCTCTGGGGACATCCTGCTCTGGGAAGCAGCAGGAAGCAGTTTACCTGGTGTGATCTGGCGGGCACGCTGTTTACCAGGCCCTCTGTGTCGGAGGGCGACTTCTGCGGAGCCTGCTTAACCGGAGACATCAAGCTCTCAGAGGTACTGCAGCTGACGAGGTGGCAGAGCAGAGTTTGCACGGGAATGTTCAAGTGGCACACAAAAAAACAAAACAAACAAACAACAACAACAACAAAAAAGACGAATGATGGCAAGATGAATATGGCAGATTATGCCAAAGTAAAAATGAACATATGGATTCTGAAATAAACACACACAATTCTCCATCTCTCCCGAGACATTTCTCTATTCTTCCTCTGAGTTTCAATGGTAAGCAACAGGAAGGAGCAACTATTAACACAGGACAGCAGCTCCTCCAAAAGCCCTGTTCATTAGGTACTCACATTTAACTCAACCTCTCTAAAACCACGTGTTTGCTTCTTTGGGGGCTCAGACGCAGTAAACAGTGGTAAATAGCAATTATCTTCTAACTAGAAGCCGAAAGTCCCATTCACTGAGGCAACTGTTATACCAGTGCTACAGTTAGAGCCAACACTTGCAAGCACCACCAGCTCTCTCCATACCAGCAAGGTACTTCCTACCCCACTGTGCATTAGTGCACTTGGTTTTAGTTAGGCTCTGAGTCCAAAATAATTCTTCCCACTCACAGCAGACATTAGCCTCTGGAGCAATTACCTCAAGAGTCACACAGGACATTTAAGCTATGCACCCTCATATAGCTACTTGAATATCTAATCAGGCAAATCTTGCTTTTCAAATAAAAGAACTACCTTGTGGTGACAACCAACACCCTTAAAAGAAGGCTGCCAGTTTTCACTCTCTGATTGCTTCTTTCCATCTGCTTAAAGCAGGACTGAGAAGAAAACAAGCCTGTGACAGAGAAATAAATACCACAGAGCTAAGTACAGGAGCAAATGCCCTTAAAGTTAGTAGCTTCTGGGCAATGCAGTAATGGGTCTCTCAGTGCTAGGTCCACCTCCTTGCACCAGAGAACCCAAGAAAGTAAAGCAGCCACCTCCTTGGCAGCAGACACAGGAGTTCCCTCTGCTACCACATCCCTCTGACCAATGGGCATCCTTTCCCCTCAATCTTTGTGGACAGAGAGTGCATAAAGTGAGTACAGAAACAAACAAGGACAGTGACATTACGCAGACCACCTCCTCACCAGGGCAAGCATTTTCTACCCTTTGATAGGTCTTACCATAGCAGACTTAGCTCCTCAAACATGCAGTAGGAAGAATTAAAAAAAATACTGCCCCAGCCATCATGGCAAGGGGTCTCTACTGTCTCAGACACAAGTCATTCTTTCTGTTACCAAAATTATGTAATCATTG
This sequence comes from Atrichornis clamosus, assembly GCA_013400975.1. Classification (NCBI taxonomy): domain Eukaryota; kingdom Metazoa; phylum Chordata; class Aves; order Passeriformes; family Menuridae; genus Atrichornis; species Atrichornis clamosus. Next base: position 51,108 of record WBMZ01006482.1, read on the forward strand.
TTTTATTCAAAAAACTCCTCAGATCTATACTGTAAAACTCCTCAGATCTATACTATCTAAATGTTATCATTCAGGTTTAAGCAACTAATGTACTTAGATCCCTCCAAGTTTTCAAACACCCAAGCTGTCTGAGCCAGAGGAAAACTTACAGGGAATTTACTTTTATTGTGACACAGAAAAAGCTCTGAATTTCCTGTGCTTTAGTCAATGCACTGGTGAGTTCACTGTTGGAAGAGATGGAGGGACACCATCTGGGATAAACAACAACTCCACCCCAGTCAGACGTGAGACAACGAAACCCAAGCACCCAGTGAAATGCACCATCCCTTTGCCAACAGATTCCAGCACATATTACAGTGATGTTAGTAGAGAGCTAGCTGGTTAGTCAGCAGAGGAGAAGTGTACACACACACAGGTATTAACAGCAACCACCAACTTGATTAGTTACCATGGTGTCTAGTGGGACTGGAAGAGAAGACCCAGCCCTGTTACATTCCCAATCTGGCATCTATATCAGGATCTCTGTAAGAAGAGGAAGGTAAGCAGGATCCGATCCCAGCACACCAAGGCAGAAAGAAAAAAACAAAACAAAACAAAAAAACACCAAAGTCAGAGCATGAATGGAGACTGTGGCCATGCAGGGGTTCCAGATGCCGCGCAGGGTCCCAGCCCACCTCAGTTCAAGGCAGAATGGTTACCTAGGAGTAAGTGCTTCTCTCCACCACCACCACCACACATCGGGTTAGCATCATGTAGAAGACAGTCCGTAAATTTGGAGGGGGTCACAGCACACTTGGTTTCTTTCTACACATCATGCAGAACTGGCATGGTCAGTGAAAGCAGTATTTAAACCTCAGAGATTACTTCTCAAGAGAGTAGTTAAATCTACTACATGAAATCACAGTGCATGAACTACTGTTCCAGGCTCAGCACCAACATGTGTCCTCCAGCAGGAAGACACTGCAGAGCAGGTCAGTGGGAAGCAAGGCAAGCAGGCCACCTCACGCACACTGCTGGTGCATGACACTGCAGGCTTCTGTTCAATTCTGAGGGGAAGGACACATGCAGAAAGGGAAAACCAGGCTTTCCACACAATTTTGAGCACACACAGCCACCCTTGCTATATTTAGCCTTACCATTGGGCAATAGCCAACTCACTTTTTCTAAGCTCTCCAACTGGGAAAAGGACAGGGCAAAGTTTAATTTGGAAATCCCCACAAGTTTATTTTTGGAGTTATTTTCTTTTATCCCACAGGCAACCCAAAAACCTGCAATAAGCAGGAGTATTTGCTGGGCAAAGAACAGAAGAAAGTTATATGTTTTGGGGTTGTTTCTAGGACTACATGCATAATTTTCATTCTTTCTTGTAGAAGCAAGTTACCAGCTAATTAGAGAGGAGAGAAAAGGAAGTACCTCCTCCACCAGCTCCCAGCTTCATCACCACAGGACTCTAGTCTGCCTTTGTCAGTTCTCGTTGCTTTTTCATATAACCACTCAAAAAATTGTGCTTCACTTTGGAGTTATCCCCTAATACTAAAAACCCTGCAGGGATGGTAGCACTTAACAAGAAACAGACAGTGAATGAGAATGGATGTAGAGTGGCTACCCCTTCCTTACTTTCAAGTGTGGTGATGAATGGGGGTTTGGCAAGTATACTCCAGGCTTAGGAGCCAGACACTGGTAATGGAAAAACCCAGTCCTAACCTCAACACATAGCATTCCTTAAAAGTGCATGTGTGGCACTTTTCCTTTGGGGGTGGTAAGGAAAGTAGAGCTGGAAGAAAAGGGAACAGATCAGAGTTAGGGAATCTCAGATTAAATGCTCTTAGGGCATATATGCTTGTGGCTAGGGATCAGCTTCAACATCTAGTGATTTTCAGGTGCAAATGGTCAGTATGTCTTTTCAAGCACAGTACAAAGGCAATCTTTAAAGGCAGATGATCAGTGTTCCACATGAACATACCTTATCCCTAGCCATGGTTGTGGTTGCCAAAGCTTGGCTGAAAAAGCTTCTACCCCCTTTAAGCCCTCCCTCTGATCCTGCTGCTGTTCCTCACATCACCCACAGGTGAGGAGGGAGATCTCTTACCCAGAGTATCGTTTTTTAGAGTTGTTCTTTCTGATGACAAAACACACGACAATAGAGATGAGCGATGAGAGACCTGTAACCGTACCGATGGCTATCCCTGCCACGGTGGCAATGGGGAACGCAGGCAGGCTGTCTGGGGAGAGAAGGGAGAAAACATTCAACTCTTCTGCATTCCCTGATTAACAGAAGTGCAAACCGCAAATGCTCTTGAGCTTGGATTCGTTTAGGGCAGAAGGCACTAATGTAATATCCAGAAATTACAGCATGCAGCCTAAGTGGCAGTGACAGGAGGCAGCCAGCAGAATAACATATGAACAGGGCACACACCAGGAGTGTTCTTAATGTCACCGTCCTTCAGAACAGAGCTTATACTGAACCAAGAATTTTTACATGTCAGGGAACACAAGTGACAATGAGGACAACCCTGTCTCATTTTGTATCTGAAGGGGAAAAAAAAGATTACAGCCATCTGGCAATTCCCAGCGAGGCCAACAGGAAAAGGCAGGCACAGTTGAAAGCAGATTTGAACACAGCACATCACTAGCCCCCTAGGAGTGCTGAAGGCTGGGTGTTCTCCAGGGAGCATGCAGCACACAGCATAGTTCCTACCCATGATCACTCTTAGCAGTGTTTGTATATGACACCGGTGTCTCAAAATACAGCTCTGTACCTTTTCATAGACTCTGCTTTTTCCCTTCCTAAATCAGGGTTATTTACAATACCAGAAATACATGCAGAGGAACACAGTATTGCTTTACTCACATTTTCCCTAATATTATTTTGGGGGAGAGTAGGCCAAAAAAGAGCAGCCAGAAATGTAAGCCAATCAGAGAATGCGTACAAAACACAAGTTAAAGAATACACAGACTACCATTACAGGTTTTCCCAATTAGAAACGAAGTCCCTTTCCCCCCACATTGTGTTTTATGCTAGGAACATCTTAGGCCAGAGAGTTTCTTACAAGACACCATGCTGTACTAGCTACTTGCACCAAATACAAGTCAATCAGCAAAAGATCTAACAGGCAAAACCTACACTTACATAGAAAAATCTGTCTCAGGCACCTGCATGTAATTATCACAGAATTGTTGAGGTTGGAAGGGGTCTTAAGCTTGCCCAGTCCAAACCCCTGCTTAGGCAGCGCCAAGTAGCACAGTTTGCTCAATACTCTGTCCTGTTTGGATTTGACTATCTCCAAGGATGGGAGACTCTTTAGGCAATCTACTCCAGTGTTCAACCACAGTAAAAATGTGGGGGGTTTAAGTTCTGACAGAATTTCCTGTGTTTCAATTTACGCTCGTTGTCTCTTGTCCTGTCACTGGGCACTACTGGAGAGCCTGGCTCAGTCTTCTTTAGGTGCCATCAATGTACAAAAACACCTGGTGAGAGGATTCCCCTGAGCCTTTCTACTCTTTTGCAGGCCAGACAATCCCAGCTCTCTCCATTTCTCCTCCTGTGAAAGATGGTACAGTCCCTTAATCATCTTATCACCCTTTGCTGGACTCATTCCAGCAAGGACCACAGACAAGCAGTACCCTGAAGAAGGGGCATCATACTAAGAAAGCAGGGCTTACATTTAGCCCTGTTCCTTTTGAATTCAGTGACTTTCAGGAGAAGGGCTACCTGATCTCTGGCTGTTTCACTGATCATAACATAATTCAGCCAAATCTCGCACCAGCAGCCTTCCTGGCTCGCCAGTGTGAGATGTCAGTTCACAGCAACATGGTAATTCAGAGTCTTAGTAAGAAATTAAAAAGGAAGACATGAGTGCCTCAACTTAGAGAAAGACATCCTTTCCAGAACCTTTCAGCAGCCCAGAGTTCCATCTGCTATTAAGGAAGAGAGTCCTACAAATGGCAATACTTTTCAGATATGTAAGACGTGATTGTATTTGAGCCCTATACAAA
>WBMZ01006484.1:0-47247 GCA_013400975.1 Atrichornis clamosus
CCCTCCGGCGGCGCCGACCGCCGCCCCGACCCACCCCCGTCCTCCCGATGGCACACGCCGGGTGAGGACAGCACCTGTGCGGCCATGTTGGGCGCCTGGCTCCCGCCGGCGCCGGGGCGTGCGGAGCCGCCTCGCGGAGCGCGACCGAGGCAGGAGGCAAGCCCGGCCCCGGTCTCTGGCCGCTCCTGCGGGTCCCCCCCTGCCGTGCCCCACACTCGCCCGGCACCGAGCACCCCTGCCCGCCCCCGGCCGCCCGGGTCCTCTCTCCCGCCCCGGCCGTGCCAGGGGAGAGGCGGCCGCGGCCACGGGCCCGGGAGGACGAGAAAGAGATGCGCCCGCCCTTACTTGAGCACGGACTGCTCCTTCTCCTCTTCCTTCTTCTGGCGGTCCATGACGGCCAGGATGATCTTCCGCTCTTCCTCCGTGAGGTGGCTGAGGTCCGGCATCTCGGGCTGCGGGGCCAGAGGAGGCTGAGGAGCAGCGGGGCCGCTCCGGGGCCCGGCGGGAGCCGACATGTTTGGTAGGAGCTGCCGCCGCCGCTACGGGAAACGCTGCCCGAACTCCAGCAGCACCAGCGGGAGCGGCCGCCGCCGGCGCCGGGAGAAGCACATACAAATCAATACCCTGTAATGAACCGGCAGCCTAATGACGGCCCCGCCGGGGAGGGGCGGGGTGCCCGGCAGCCCCGACCTCGCACCCACCCGCCGGGCCGCCGGCGGCAGCGAGAGGACGGGGACGGAGGGGCCCCGGGGGGCGAGCAGAGGGAGCAGGGAGGGCAGAGGGCAGCGCCGGGAGAGGAAGGGCCGGGGGCGGGGTAGGGAGGGAGAGGGGAGAGGGCAGGATTAGCCGCGGGAGCGCTGTGGTTTGGGTGCTAGCGAGAATATCCCAACCCCGAGCGCCCGGCGGGGAAAGGGGGGACGGAGCCAGCGGCAGGGGGTGAGGAGACGGGGGCAGCGGCTGCCGGGGGGGGCGAGGCGGGTGCCGTACGAGAGCGGAGCCTCGGCGCCCCGGGGCGCGCAGCGGGGAAAGCCCCAGCGGGCGAGCGCCAGTCCCGGCCGCCGGCCGCGGCTCATAATTCCTCGCCGCCGTCCATGGAAGGGGCCGCGGGGCGCCGCGCCCGCCTCCCGCCGCCGCCGACTCCCTCCGCTCCTCTGCCGGACCGCGCCGCTTCCTGCCGCTGCCTCGCTTTGCCGTTGCCCTCTCGGCTGCAGGATGGAGTCCGCCTAACCCATGGCATGGCGGAGAGCCGAAGTCACGGGAGGGGGCTCCGCATCGCCCCGCCGCCTCCCTCTCCTGAGTCGAGCGGCGCGGGGCGATGCGGGGCCCGGCTGCCGCCCCTAGTGGCGCCGCGCGGGCTGGCGGCGGGCGGCAGCTGCCCTTATTTATTTATTTATCCCCGCACGAAAAATGGACGCGATAAAAATCACGCGAGGAAGGACAAGGAGGAGCCAAGGCGCCGGCGACGCGCTGGGAGGACCGAGCCCGACGGCCGCGGGGGGGCAAAGCGGGAGGGCGGGGAGATGCTGCGCGGCCGCCGCTCCCGCTGCTCCCGCTGCTCCCGCCGCCGCGGCCTCCCGCGGTGCGGCCGGTGAGGGGCACCTGCTCGGCGGGCCTTGTCCCTGAGCGCAGCCCCGGGGCGGAGGAGCTGGAGCGAGGGAGGGCCGGCCCCGGCAGGAGAAGGAGGCAGCGAGATAGCGACGAGGAAGCAGATCGGGAGGGCGGCAGAGCACTCATGGCCCCGTCGCCTTGGAGGCCCGATGACACGGTCCGCAATTAGCGCTGAGAAAGGGAGAGCAACACCGAGGGGAACCACGGGATGGGCGCCGGGCCGGGACTGACATCGTTGTTCAGTCTTGTGGGTCCAGCCCAACAGAGCTTCTGCTCCACGATCGCCCACATAAGCTCCGGCTGGGGTGTCCTTCTGCCCGCGCAAGGTGTGAAATATACCCCAGCGTCTGTCTGGACAGATTCCTCCAACCCAGAAGAGCAAGAAGGTGACACCCATGAGAGAAGCTTGGAGAAGGAAGTCCTTGTCCCACGTGGAACCCAGGTAGTGGTGGAATAAACCTCTCAAAACTGTTTGCTACCTTTAAATCCCCCACCTGAGAAGTCATTTTGGTGGCAAGAAATAATTTCTGGAAAAAACACCCTACAGTACCCAGAGCCACTCATCTCAAATAAATGGGAAATACCCTATCCAAGAACACCAAAAAAACAGTTCAATCCAAATCTGTAGGTTTTCACTCCATAAGAGACAGTAGAGTTCAGCTTGCTGTTCTCTCACAATATGACATAACTCCTATTTCACATCAATGTTGGATAACATGTAAGTGTATGCAGCAATAATAAAGTGGTTTTGTAAGGTTTCATTTGAACCGTTTGAAATCTCCACCTCAGATTATACATTCTTGGAGTTGGTGCTATTTGTAATCTGCCATGACCTCAAATCACAACCAGGTGCAAAGACCCGGGAAGAAAAAAGTCATCTTCCTGTAACTATCATGGTCTTCATTAGCTCTGTTTCCACAGAGAATAAATCCTAGGATGCAGCTCCATTAATTAACGAGTTCTGCAGGCGATATTGGTGAAAACACCATTTGGAGAATTGTTTCCCCTTTGGGGAAACAAATTGTGGAGGAACAGATTGCCAGAAGGACATTAAAGATTAGCTATGGTAAAGCAAGTCTTAACAATAATCTGTACCTATTATCATGCACATATATTCATTGAATTTTAATTTTATCTAAGAAATGTCACTGGCATCCTTAGCTGAAAGGAGCCTGTTCCATTTCTTGATGTAAAACTGTGTATACTAAAACCATTGTGTAGACACTTAGCATATTATATTTAAGCAGATATCCTTGTAAAATAAACTGTATGGTTTTTCATTCAGTCCTGAAAGCATTCTACTCTTCCAGTTCACTTCACCTTTCGGACTGGATTCCAGCCAGCTGGCTCTCACCGAATTCCTTGTTTCTTCCAGGCACTAGATAAATCTGGCATCGAAGTCAAAAAGAGGAGGAAATGTAGAACCATGTGTCATCAGATTACCAAAGATAGTACAGTCCTTATCAAGCTATGAATGTTGAATAGAAGAATTAACTGTACAGAATCCTTTGGGAAAATACATTTTATCCCAAGGAAGTGAAGAAAGAGAGAAATCACTCAATCACTTCTAAAAATGATTACAAAGAAGCAGATGAATTGAAAGCGGTCTCTCCAGCCTGTCAGGTTACACAGTTGGTTCAAAAATATGTCATGCTGTGCCTCAACCATAAGCACTAGCAGTATTCAGGCTGTAGTTTTGGTTGCAAGACATCACTACAGTTCTCTGTGCATTGCTTCATTCACCTGAAGTTCTTTCTGATGGACATTTACCTTTGAACTTTCTGGATTTCAATGTGTCTGATTTTTCATCCACAAATTACAAATACTTACCTTCAACATGACTGTAGAATTTCAAGAGCTTTCTTTTCTCCTTGGTATTTGCCCTGTTTCCACTAAATCCTCTACCATTAAATGGGTAGACATACACAAATACAGGGACAGGAACTGTAATCCCCACGTATTACCTAGCTATTTGCTTTGAAAAGAAAGAGCAGATTCAGAGCAGAAGACATCCTGTGACTCAATGAAAAAATTGTTCAACTTGAGCTTTCTATGCTTCTACCTTCCTTTCTCCCAATCAGTTCCACCTATCATTCCTCACATTTTTCTGCAATTAAAATCAAACATTTTTTGTTCATGTTCCTGTCAGCCTGCACAGAATTGTCTCATGTTGTTACTGTTATTTACATGACCCAAGTGACATATTGATGAAAATATAGTGCACAGACTTCTCTACCTACTCCACAGTAATGGTGTCAACAATAATCTATAATCAACCAACGAGACAAATTACTGTCATGTAGTATGATCATTTACAAAAATTATTTTTAAGGAGAATTCATTTGTAATTCCCTCATCTGTAAATTCTGACCTTCATGTTCATGTGTCTACAGGTACCTGCCCTCCCTATTCATCTCAATTCTCATTCTGAACTCACTACCACCCCTCAAAAACCCAAATGCCCATACCTGTTTTACAGTCTTCTGCTGAAATCGTTCTTCACTGTAAAATCTGTAAATCAAAATTCACTCTAGTTGTATACCGAAGACACTTGATAATTCTTTTGGTCGCTTCTCTAAGTCTAAATGTACTGACACCAGCAGAGTTATTAATATAATTTTCCTGATACCCTTTTATAATCTGGTCCTTTCCAGTTCTGCTAGATATGAGGGGTTCCCAAGGAAACAGTGGTATTGTAACCTGGTTTTATATATCACCACAAAATGCCTTTCACTAAGGGTTTCATTATACTTACTCCCATTTCCTTCCTCACAGCAACTACAAGAGTAAATGAGTTGGTAGATTCATTGTTCAAGCATGTTAAGTGCAATTTTTCCCTGAAAAGAAAATCCTAACATCTGCTTTATAATGTTTTGCATAAGGGGAAAAATCTAGTGTAACTAATTGTTATTTTTTTCCCAAGTTGTAACTTGGAAAACAACTTTATGTAGCTGACATTAAGGGAATTTTAAAGTATTCTGTTATGGATCAGTGAATGGAGGAAATTAAAAACATATTATTGGTTTAAAATGTCCAGTACTCTGACTCTCAGTGGATAAAATCAGATGTATAACCAGCAAGAAATGTATCCTGTAGGACACTCCCTGGAAGCAATCTGCAAGGGACTCGTCAAATTCCCATTAAGGAAGGACAAAACTACACAGCAACAAACTGTGTTTCCCAGGTCCTATACTAAGTGCTATCAAACCATCATGGTCTGGTTTTCTGGTGCAGTCTTAGACCCTGCCCACCTTTCTCCTATCTAAACTGAAGCAGCTAAATATAATTTATAATGTCAACTACGTTGTCATTTGGTTTCTTTCAGGAGGGTTTTGCTACTCTATATGCAATTTTTTTTCTGCTTCAAGCAAATTTCTATTAGTTGGATACTTCCTCACAAGTGATTTAAAGAATACTAAATATTTATGGGTAGAAGTTAATTTTCTTTATTACTCATTCCCTATAAATGTGGGTTATCCATAGTATACACTATACTGACCATAACCCTATGCCAACTATACTCAATTATATAGTCCCGCCTAATTTCACTGGTGTTAAGAATCTGTCTGCAGGAGATGGAAAAATATTGGTCTTTTAGCTAGAGCCCCCACTTTTTCCTCCTCTCCATGCATACGATCAGTATCTTCACAGAGTCAGAAGGGTGAAGTTCTTAAGTTGTGCTAAAGAGCGTAACAATCCTTACCCACTTTCAAACTCTTTTCCTGCTCAAGAAGTACCACTAACAAAAACCTTTGGGATTCAAGGACTGGGGGCTATCCATGGGCGTCATGGTAGCTGCTGTGGTTATGGTGGATGTTCAACCTTATTTCTAAATCAGCTTGGGTCATAAGAGATTGATTTGCCTTCTCGCAGTAGACTGAGGAGTTGGTATCCAGGCTGTATTTTAAGATGCAGTATGGTAGAGGCCCTGGCACATAGATTTTCTGTAAGCACAGTTGGCTGAAAATTAGATCAGTTAGTTTGTTTTCTGGTTTAAGGCCGAGAGAGTTTGGGTTGTTCAGCTGGGAGAAAAAAAGGCTCTGGGAATCTTACCGTGGCTTTTCAGAAAGATGGGGACATACATTTTAGTAAGGCCTGTTGCAATAGATGGGGACTAATGGTTTTAAGCTGAAGCAAAGTAGACCATATAGAAGGAATAAACTTTTTTTTCATAAGCATAGTAAAACTGGAACAGGTTGCTCAGACATGTGGTAGACTTTTAAATGTTCCTTCTGACCTAGACTATTCTATGATTCTATGAATGGGATACTTGATAAACGTGATTTCTGGAGCTTGGTATGTTTTGTCCAGAGCAGTTATACACAGACATAAAGTACATAAGTTTGTAAATATGATCAATGCTAAAAATGTATCCTGTCTCATTCCTGCAATTCTGTCTACATGTTCAGTTTGAAATATTCTGTCATATTTGTGACATAAGACATGCTGAATTAAAGGTCCAGGCTAAAATCTTTATAGGATCTTAATGTTTTCTGTCTGAATTTGGCAGTTCAATTTTGATTATTGTTCAGTTAGTTGGTTGAAACTCAAAGGAGGAAGTTTTGAAAGAAGCTAAAAATTCCTGTGTAATGAGAGTTCTTCGGTTATACACTTCTATTTGATTCTTGACCTGTACCAGCAACTAAGTAACTGGGCAGCAAGTTAATTCTTAGAATCTAACAGTCCTGATAGTAATAAGTCAGGGATTTTGTTTTCAACAGTATAGCAATTGTACAGCTAAAAGGATCATAGAATCAAGAATCCTACCAAACCCAATCTATTTATTTTGGTCATTTACAGGCCATTCATTGGTATTTAATACCTTTATTGGTATTAAAAATTATCCCCAACTTGGGCACTTCGTTTTCTTTTTAATTGTTCTGAGTTGTCAGATACTACACTGGTTAAAAATGAGTATACAGACATTATTCAACGCATAAAGCACAGGCTCACATTAGCACAGTAGGTGCTTAGAACAAACATTATCATATGTTCCTGTATGGTATGGATGCAGCATTACCTTCCCTCTTTGCTGCCTTCTAATCCCTGTTCCCTGACCCCTCCAAGCTGCTTCAGAAGAAACACCAGTATTAAGTCCCATGTGATTTTATTCTTTAATTCAGTCATAAGATTGTCCTTCAGAGTTGGTACAGAATATCCTGTTCCAGATCTCAGGAATATATTCATTCCTATTGTAGTGACATCTTGAAAGTCCCAAATCTCCTGATTTTATACAAGATAGAAATGATTGTTTGCCCTTTTTCTCCTGTTTTTTTTCATGGACTGTACTATATGATTCTGTCTCTCAAATAATTATTCATTATTTAAAGTATTAATAATACCCTTAATAATTAATAATAATAATAATTCAATTATTTATTATTACAGTCATGCCTAGAAAGCCTAGTCATGTATGAAGAGTATAGTGCCCTAGAAAGTCATAGAAAAAATAGAACAGGCAGCAGCATGTTGCCACAGAAAACTCAGAGAGCCATAGACAAAACACAATACATGGGTAACAGACAAATGCAGTGGGTTGTACTGAGAAGACAGCAATAAGATACAGATGGCAACACTGGGGAGCAGGAAGATGACTATTTTTTCATGGACATTCTCGCAAGATGGTGTTAAATTGATCTTCGAAGAAAAAAGAGACACAATCTGAGAGATGGAGAACCATTGCTGGAGCAGAACTGTTTAAAGTCTTCCTGAAGTAGCGTGTGAGTGAGAAGTTCTCAAGGTAATATCCATTCATGCAAAACCAGCCCATTACTGAGGTCCCTTTTTCATTGCACCCAGTTTAAGCTGTGATGTGTCTGTTGGCAAGAGAAAGAAAACACTAGTTTGACTGCTTTCCTCAAAATCTAACAGCAGCAGATTTTGGTTTTGCTGCCACAGTTTTGATTTTTAGCTGTTTGGTTTTTCAGCCACAGTTAATTCTCAGAGACCTGGACTATAGCAGCTTTGATAATGAAAACATGCCTGAAAGGGATAATAATTAAAGTTTAGCATATGGTATTTTCTATCTAGAAATCTACCTTTGTATGTTTCACATCTGCCAAATGATCAGAAAATTAATCAGGAAATTCAATTAATTCAAATAGTGTGTAAAGGCAGAAGCACTGCAAAACTGCTCCTAAAAGCAGGCAATTTAATTTTTTTTTAAATTCAAGCAAGTATTCATTACAATATTAGCACCAGTACATGAAGAAAGGAGCCAGTATCTTGTGAAAGTTCATTTTATACGCCAGAGATAGAAGGCACTAGAATGACAAAAGCTACAGTCTAATTGGAAAACAATTTCTTTCTTGTATATTGAGATCATTAGGACTTATTTGACACTTTCTAGCACTGTTTCCCTGAAAAAGCTCCCCATGAGATCCTCGTTGACATACCTCAGATAAAATCAAATTGTGCAGCATGAAAGGTTTATGAACAGTCTTAATCAACATTAATCAACTTTGGCATTTTACTAGGCTAAGGGGAAAATTGCATTAGGCCAAATGAGAGTCAGCAAATGCGTAGTAACATGATGATGGCTGCTTTGTGTTCTGCTCTCCAGACCAGGATTCTGCCATACTTAAAAGTACAAGTATGATTAAAACAAGATTCATTCACTAGTTGCATTAGTATAATTACATTCATAATTATTTTCTAATAAGTAGGAAATCAAAACATTCTGAGAAGGGATTCATACGCACAAAAGCTTGGCTATTTTTACTAGCAATATTAGTCTCAGAAAATATACAACCTTTGAGTACAATTATTACCTTTCCTAGGCTACAGCATCTTAAAGATTGATGGAAAAAGTATACAGGTGGGATTGCTGTCAGGCAAAGGTATTTAAAACATTAATGGATTATAACTTTATAATTTTATTTCCAGCTTTTCCTAGAAAAGTGATAGTGAAGTATGAGGAGCAGCAGCTTGGACACATAGTCTGTTTTATAGTGGATGGAAAAAAATAATTCTCTATGAAGAATGGTCTTACAAAGGAAGGGCTGGAAGGGAGGGGATAATAAAATATGAGCTCATTTTTGACATTTCATCTTGCATTTCAAAGAAGTATATCAAAAGAAGAAGGTGTAGGGAATTTCCTTCTTGGAATGCAATAGGGGTTATTTCACTGCCCGTGTGCAAAGAATCTTAGAGAGACAATACTTTAGACTATCAGCTGCTAAAGTCTGCCTTGTCTCCTACTAAAGGGACTACATCCACTATAAAATTAGTGGATGACACTTTCAAAAGCAGGGGGTTTATGAGTTGGAAAGGAAGAGAACAGAACCAGTAACTACCCTAATAGAAAGTCAAACACTGAGCTAACACTGCTGCTTAGCCCCTCTGTCACTAACCACCTTACTACACTTCCGATTAGTGCTACAGAATTGATGTATTGCAAGGCCAAAGAGGACACACTTGTGCAGAAAGACTTCACAGCCTCCTCTCTACATTTCCATAGGAAATACTTCCACAGCAAATTTATGTGCTCTCCCACAGAGCGAATTGAGCAGGCATGACACTTTCTAGCATCGACAATAGAGTGGATAGAATTTGTTCTACACCTTAATTTAGAGGGGGCAATTAACCTGGTGCATGTGCAAAAGCAGTAAGGCATCCAGCTGCACTGAGCCAGATGTTTGTAGTTGCTTCAGTGAAGAAGTTCTGTCCTTACAATGCTGTCTCATTACTGCTGTCCTCTCCATAACAGTGGCTAGATTAATAATCTTTTTTACTTCCCACTATGAAGTGTTAACAGTAAATATCCAAATAAATTCCTCTAGTTATCTGGGTGCATTCTTTCCTATATTTCTATCTTGAATATGAGCTGTTATGATGAGTAGCCTCCTACTGTGTATGTAGTCTGTCTGTGCCAGCTAATTCAAAGGATACCAAGCAAAAAAACATCAATAAAAACTGATGGCATTTTGTTGGTGATACTGTGGATTTCATAGGTATTCATCCATCATTCATCATCATTTTCAAAAGTATTCATGGCTATCAACAGTTCAAAACCTATAAAAAGTAGTCTGTAACACATCCAAAACTCAGTCATAAAAATATAGAAAACTGAGTTATATACTAAAATAAAGAATTGCTTCTTATGTATGAATCACTGACCCCAAGAGGTGTGCAGGGCAAATCAACATTTGACAAATCTGGATGCAGAGGGAAACATAGTGATGAAGGATGAGGAAACAGCTGAGGTACTTAATGCCTCCTTTGCTTCAGTCTTTGATAGCAAGACTAGTTGTTCTCTGGATATCCAGCCCTCTGAGCTGGAAGACAAAGACAGGGAGCAGAATGAAGCTCCCATAATCCCAGGAGGAGACAGACAGCAACTTGCTATGCAATTTAGACATCTACAGGTCTATGGGGTGGATGGGATCCACCTAAAGGTACTGATGGAGCTGGCAGAAGAGCTTGCCATACCGCTTTCAGCCATTAGGAGTAGTCCAAGCTGACTGAAAATTACCAACTGTAATGCCCATCTGCAAGAAAGGCTGGAACAAGGACTCAGGCCAGTCAGCCTGGCCTCAGCACCAGGGAAATGGAGCAGATCATCTGGGGTGCCATCACAGGGCACATACAGGACAACCAGGGGATCAGGCCCAGCCAGGGTGGGTTTATGAAAGGCAGGTCCTGCTTGACCAACCTGATCTCCTTCTGTGATGGTGTGACCTGTTTAGTGGATGAGGGAAAGGCTGTGGATGTTGTCTGCCTGGACTTCAGTAAAGTGTTTTAGCCTAGCACCTAATCTGCAGCGGCAGATGACTGCAAACAACTACAACACTGCTGACTCACATCCTGAAAGCAAAGAGGACGTACTGGACACATGGCTGTTTGCTTCTCTCACAAAGGAGCTACTTCTCATTTCTAGTCAGAAAGTTGCCTCCTGTGACTTTGTCCACCTGAGGTAACACCTTCAGCTTTCATATGTTCATCTGTAAGTGCCCTATACTGTTACTGTCTGTGATTTCATATCCAGCAAGCATTTAACTCCATTGTTTTATGTCATATTTCTTTCTATCAGTTCATAGAATGAAAGGACATGCAAAGATGTTTCAGCTTTGCTTTATTCTCACAGAATATTTTAAAAAGAGGAAAAGGTAAACCTGTTCGCTACCTAACTAAACGCTTCCATAGAGAGGAGCACATTGTCTATCAGATGATGCCCACATATCCTTAAAAATGACATTTTGTTTTGATCAGATCTTTGAAGCAGGATGAAGGTAACATGAAGAAAGTAGCACAAATTATTCTGTTTGTGTGTACCTGCTTTTTTTTTCTATTTGGTTCTACATCATATATATACTGATTGCCTCTTGCACTTCTCCAATTTTGGTACAACAAATTCTACATTATTTTTGATAAAGAAGAAAAATTAGCACAATATCTTTTTCCCTGAAATGGTGGTGTTACATGAAGTAAAAAATGACATATGTGACATACATGACAGTAGTGAGGGTGCAACAGAGCTAACCATTCGAGAAAGCAAGATCTGGGGTGATAGGAGGCAAAATCTGCATGACTCAAGAAGGTATAGAAATTTCTACAGAGCATGGACTCATGAGTCAGAATCACATATACATAATAAGCAATGGACAAATTTTGATTTATAGATATTAGTTTATTGAGAGTTTCTGTTAAGTGGACCATAAACTATCTAACTTCACTCCTGTGCTGTACAGCATCACTGAAACCTCATGTTATAGTCCATTATGTGTCCTTATTTTCCCTCATATTCTCAAACACACACACATGTAGGTAAATGCAGGACCTGAAGGATTACTTAAATACCAAAAGGACCTAATTGATCAGATTTCTAATCATATGCAATTTAGAAGCATTTTACCTCAAGACATTACGTGAAGAAAAAAAATTTCAAAAAATGAGTAATAGTCCACCAGAGAATATATAACAGTAGTAGTATTTTCTGTGAAATTAGCTGATGGCTGAGAATAGGATTTTCCAAATCCTCTAAGCACCAGATATGAACAAATAGAGGAAGAGCTAACTTAACCTGCTTAATTCTAAGTACAGTAGAATACAAATTGCCAGAAATATGCGAAGTACACACACATACATGCATGCATACACAGCCCGCACAGAGGCAACCCCACATTTTCCCCATTTCTGAACCTAGTACCTTGCTGTGTTGGGTTGCTTAGGATCCAAAGTTATGTCAGCAGGATTAGATAAGCTCCTGACAGGTCTACCAAGGCTGGGTAAATCAAAGATAGAGGCCAGACAGAAATTTCCCTATTGATTCTTCAAGCATGGGAGCTGGTGGCAAGGCTGACCACCTTCCTCTTGAGAAATCTTACTGGTTAAGCCTTCACTTTGTCTCCATGACAATTTCCATCTCACTTCCTTGTGAGAGCCCCAAACGAATCTGTGCAACAAGCATCAGTCCAATCCTGCCTCAGCAAGGAGCTCAAACCTTGAAGTTGCTGCTGCTCCATGTTATGTACAAGATTCTGGCATGTACATAAAATGCTGCAAGCAGGAAAAATCAACTCAAGTTATGAGGGAGATGGAAAATTACAGTATTGATATTCTCAGCATGAGTGGCTACAGATGGTCAGGAACAGATTGTATCAAATTGAAGAACAATAATAAAATCATGAACTACTGAGGTTCCCCAGCTGGAGGAAAACAGAGAAGTTGCACTGATTGTGAGTGACACCACGTAAAGAGTCCTGTGAGACAGACGAGGAACCAATTAGCAGCAAAGCAGCAGGTACACAGTTCAAGTAGGTGAGGATGAAAACCCTCCAAATGCTACCATGACACAAAACCACTTTCTAAAAGACCTTACAGAACCCTATTAGCTGCAGCATGCTCTTGTTGACATGGCTGGGCATAAATGGGAAAGTAGGGAGAAGTAATTGAACATGTCTTGGGTATCTGAAATTTGTTCACATAGCAGTACCAATAAAGACCTTATCCAACTTTGACAACTACATTACCCTTTGGCAGCAAGAACATGCTCTTCTGCCCACAAAATCACATCAGACTGGTAGTAATAAAACATGGGCACAACATGGTTTTAACCTGTATTAATTTTTGTTTGTTCCTCTGAATGTTTGGCCATGTAAGTTTTAGGTGCCAACTGTGAGTGTGACATATAAGCTGCCATTGTGAAAAATAAATTTAAATCAAATACTTGCAGAAGAAGCAAATAAGAAAATAGCCACCCAAACATATGGAATTTAAATGTCTGTTCTTTAAAAAGCAGGTTTTCCACTGTCAGGCATAATTTTCAGGTTTCACAGAAACAAATGTTGAGTATCTTCCACAAAACATATTAGTAGAATTAAGAATCTGTTTGTATTTTCAATAGAAATAGGAGGGCTGGGTCACTGCAATGCTGTAGAGTAGCAATACCAGAGAGGGATCAGCAAAGCAGAACTTCCCAGATGCTCAGGACAAAATCCCATTAAAATGGAAAAAGGGAATAAATGTTTATGAAGAAAAGACAATCACATTGGCAGGCAGCAAAAAGGGGGCTCCTGATTTTAATCATAGCTAGAATTAATTAATGAAAAACAAAGGAGGAAATAGCATTACCATTAAAAAAACCCCAAATTAAAGAGGAGAGGAGACTTCTACTTCATACTGAAACTGCCCTGTCAACCAAAAAAAAACCCTATTTGGCTAATTTAAATAAGACAATAACTGTGAGAAAATAATCTTGCATTAAGCTGAAAGTAGCTTAAAAGTGAAGAACGGGAAAGCACAATGCAGGGTAAAACACATCAGATCTGCTCAAAGAAGTCAGCAAAAAGGAACACAAAATGATGCTCTAAATCATGAACTGAGCAAAAGAGAATGATACCACTGTAGAAGAATGTAGAAGAAAAGCCTACAAAACTACCTGAAAGACAATTTTAGTGACTGTAAGACTGACATATCATACATACTTAATCTGAATTGGATTTGCAACCTCACTGCATTTTCAGGTACTTTAAGAACAAGGATTACTTCTGGCAGTATGATCTTATGCTGACCGTATTTTCAGGCTGTGCATTGTCACTGAACAACCAATGCACAGCAGGGACACATGGCACATACCAAACATACCTAGATTGTGTTGACTTTCAGAAAGCTTTCAAGAGGATCTCTGAAGTTTTTTCGTGAATCTGTACAATACCCAGAAAATGTTATGGTTTTCATTAAGACACCAGATAGACCAAGATCTCTAACCAATTGGCTTGAAGTTAATACTGAATTTACTGTATTTTGGAGGTAATAAATCTTCAAAAATTCTGTGAAATTCTGTGGTCAGGTCACGCACATGTAGGTCTGGACATTGCTGATGGTATCTGCTTCCTGGAGACATTGATAAAAAACATGCTGCTTAAGAACTGTCAGAACTGAATAAAATGTTCTCAAGTCAGAAAGTCAATAAACAAAGGTGGTAAAAACCAGTGTGACCTCAGATGATTGCATTGCTTCGTAAGAGGGAAGTCTTAAATGTTATTACCTCACTTACTAAAACAGCAACTTTTGCATGATTGCAACTGTGAGCAAATGACTCAAGTGGAAAGCTTTGCTTTGCTATGGCCAGCCTCCAGCTGGGAAATCTAATGCCCTCCATGACAAGCTAGGAGTCTTTTGTAGCTATGCATTAAACATATATCTGCAGGTCAGCGAGGAAGGGATGGAAAACTGCTGTCAGCATTGTTATTCCCCTTGGCTACTCAGAGATGTGGTTGCACGGAATAAAGCAGGCCCTGATCTTCGACTGGATGTTGTGGCTCAAGACACCTGAACTTTGGCATCCCCAAAGATAGGAAAACCAGAGAGACATTTTCAGCAGAGTATTCACTAAAGCAGCAGCTTTGCAAGAAAATTTGGAAAATTGTGACAGCATTGGCTTCTGATAGTACAGCTTCAAGGCAGCTAAAATCTTGCGCTTCTGGTGATATGAAAAGTGGATTGAATTAAGACAGATGGATAAAACGAGAACCTGACTGATCTGCAGTTTCTTCCTTCGGCTTAACTCTCACTGAAATACTGAACTTGTTAGTGTAGCAACCCACTGCACACTATTTCAGCATTTTCTATCTTGTGAATAAAATCTTTGGTTACTACACATTTTAACAAAAGTTATCTTAACAGATTTTTTGAGAATTTCATTGTCATCCATTCTGCCACAGTTTTCCATGTCTGCTACCACATCTGCATCCCTTAGTGTGACCACCTGATTGAATTTTGGCTCAGTCCAAAATTCACTATGACATTTCTTCAATGAACAGAGCTCAGTGAAAATCTCTGTATAGGGCTGTTCACACAAAAGACTCTCCACAGAAGAAGGCATAAAACACATTAATGTATTTGTCTCTTGAAGCAAATTACTACACATTGTCCATAATTTAATGAATTGTCACTGAGCCAGATTTCTAGTTTTATTTCTTTTATTCCTGGGAGGAAAAAACCCCTCTTCTGAGTAAACCTTAGTTTCAAATCACATTTAGACACCCAATTACTGTATTAAGTTTATTTCACAGTTTGACATCAGTATCATAATCCAGTTACCTACCCCATGCTGCTTTAACTTGTGATAGTGAACGTTTTCTGTTCAAGATATTGTACCACAGCCACTGGACAGCCATAACTGATAGGATTATGTAAAAACAGCAGCTTATCATGAATGTCCTAACATTTTCTGATGTTAAATACTCACTTGAGAATGACGCAACTGCAAATATTGCCAGTGGTTTTGTTTGCCAAGGTTATATTTTGCCTTAAGTGATGCAAAAGAACACAGGCTCTATTCCTGAAATAGCTGGTCTATAAATATGATACCTTTAGATACCCAGCTGAGCCAATGATTCTTTTGCCTTCAGACTTAAATGCTGGATTATGCCATTTGTGAGGAAAAAAAATTGGCATTTTAGATATTTCACCTTACATTCTTATAGCATAAAAGAGATTGAATTTTCCTTATCGTCTTCACTCCAACTGAGTGAGAAAACTGCTGACATGCTCCTTTCTTTTCCATCTGTGCCTTACAGCTCCCCCAGCTCCTGCCACGCCAAACTCCACCCCTTTGGCCAGTTTGTAAAACATTTTTATGTTCTGGTAATAATCTTTCCCCTTTGGTTCTCCTGGCTTCTCATCCTACAAGCACTTTTGAGACCAGGTTTCCTTTCCCTTAATACATCCCAAATACTATGCACACCATAGTGTAGGTTCGTAGGCATCTGCAAATGATTAAAGCAGCCATAGGTCTTTGAAAGCTTAACAACCTCCATTTTTGGAGGGATTCAGGATAATATTCCAGCAGATATTATATAGTAGAAATAACCTCGAGAAAGAAGTATTTATGTTTTCTGATTAGCAAAAGCTAAGTGATAGAGCCAGTGATGACCACAAAGAAAGTAAGAATTTCTGAAGTGCTATTTTGGGAAGCAGGGATGTTACAAAAACAGACAAGAAAGAAAACCATAATGCTGGAAAATCTGGAATCCTCAGGTAAAAACAGTTTTACAAATGGGAAGAAGTGATTTTATCCTTAGGTACTGTTTAATCTCTACGCTAGATCTCGAAGTGCAGAAAAACAGCAAACAGCTGTTCTCGCAGGACAGGGTGAAAGGGAAATGAGTAATGACTGAATGCTGCTGCTTAGCTACCCAGGGATGTTTGCCCCAGATAGCAAAACCAGGAGCACCCAGACTGGATTCTGCAGCTGTTGATAAAGTTTGGCTCTGTCATGAATTAGTGGATGTATTTCAGGCGTGTTTGATGCAACGGCCTCTCTTGGCAGGTGTAACCTTGCTACATCCCACAGTTCGCTTGGACCTTATGCCATGACAGTTTTCATACACTATTTTTTAAAATAATGGCACTTTTCAGGTTGCTGAAAAAAATTATCATATTTTACAATAAGGGTCTTAGGAAAAAAGCCACATCTTCAAATAATTCCACTCTGATTGAATAAAAGTTAGAGGCTTGGATGTCAGTCTTGCAATAAATACACAAACACAACATGTCTACTGAATCTATATTAAATCTGTGGATTTCTATCATACTATGTTTTTTAATCACATTTTTACAATGACAGTCAAAATACCATCTCCATCTATCTTCTTAATAATCAGCAATGCTCTTTTGTCTGCTGAAAGATCTTTGCCCACACAAGCCCTGAAAGTAAAAAACATGATGCAACATGCTATAAGCTCCTGATCATTTCCATCTACCCACTGAGCACACATTGTTTGCATCTGCTGAAACTGCTTCAGCCTTGGACAAAATGAAATCACTACGTATATTAACATTCATTAATATAAGAAAAATTTTAAATCCCAGGATATTCCACTATATACTCTAAAAACCTCAGAGATCACAGATCAAACTTTGAAGGCACTGAAAAACAGCAGCTCTGCTTAAAGTTAGTGTAATTACTCATTATCTTTGAAAATAAGTCTTTGTTTCAAACTGCATACAAAGAACACGATCCTCACCTGAGAGGAAGTGTGTATTTTTTTCATTTAATATAGTAAGTAATGACAGTTTCAGCAGCTTTTAGTTGGTGGTATTTGAACTGTGATCTTTGATTTCGTTCTAGAATTCTTCACGTACCTTCTAAAGCCCCAGAAGTCCTAGGTGAGCACATCACAGTTTTTTCTTTTAATGAAAGTCTCTCTCCTTCAAACACCTTTCCATCTTTCTCTAGTGTAACACTGAGCTTGTTTCCCACGAATCATTATCCACAGATATTTCTTTGTCCTCAGTTACAAAATCTTATTCATCTCTCTTCAAACACTTTTAGACTTTTGTGGTGCTGAATAGCAGACAAGAACTTCCGGAAGGTGCAGAAGCTATTCGCTTGTTACTGGTTTTGCTCATCTTAAACCTAATTGCCTCTGTATGCAATTCTGCCCAAACCTAGACTGATATTCACAAGTTAACTAGTCACCTTTTGCATCACAATGGTAATTATAAAAATAAACAAAGTTTTAATTAATAATATAAATGTCTGAAGCATGGGAGAAACATCTCCTGAAAAAAGTATTTACCTCCACAAAGTACAGATCAGGCATGCAAAGCTGTTCTCTGTGCCTGCACTGTAGACAACTAAGGTTAAGCAAGATGAATTCTACTGCATATGCCACATTCTTGGTCCAGTCGCTGGGATAAGAAAGTACTGCAGAGATATTTCCATAAAAGAGAGCATGTTATCTGACTAAAGGCTAAGCAATTAAACACAAAGCCACGGCAAGGATCAGAGCAATTAGTGAAAACGGAGTGCACAGACTCACTAATCTTAAAAACATGAAAGGGGAATGATCCAGATCCAAATCCAGGGGATTTGCTCCTAGTGCAAAACCCACTAAACAAGTGTAGGAAACTCCCTAGAAAACTGGGCAAACTGAGGGATTACCTAAAGGTTATATGACTTCAGAGGAATAAGAATATAGGGACTATGTAAAATTTATTAGAGGATTATTTTTTTAGGGGATTGCAGCAATGTGCAAAATTTATTCTGGGATGTTTAAGGGAACCACCAAAGGTGTGTAAAGGGAGGGACTAAGGTAGACTGGAGAGAAACAGGCATAGAAAAACCAAGGACAAAGAGCATAAAAGGGAGCAGTCCCATGCAGACAGCTTACCAATTAACACTTCATTGTGCAAGCCCTGCACTTTACTGCTGCAGTCCACCCCACACTGGCATTGCACCCTATTTCTAACTAGTCTTGTGTGCATGTACCTGTCAAGGCTAGCAACCTTCAAGTGGGACTGGCCCACAAGCACAGCAGTAGGAGCAGGACCCACTGGAGCAGGACCACATGTCTGAGGGACCTGAGAGTCCAGGGGGCTGCAACTGGGAGACAGGGGCTGGATGCCAGCCACAGCCTGGAGTGTCACACGCACAGCAGCTGCCAGAGCCACACGCTGCAGGTGTGTGCACAGCCACCGGTGAGGCTCAGCCCCGGCCAGCTGGAGACAAGGAAGGCAGAGCAGCAATACCCAGCACAGTTCTTGTTTACACAGGTGCCAGTGCAGACACGGCACTCTGTCCCTGTGGGTCTGTGGCTGGCCACACGTTTACTGTTTGCGTTGTGTGCACGTGGGCACACAGGTATTGCTTTGTATTGCTACGAGCTTGCTGGTACAGAATCACAACAACCTGGGGTCCTTTGGCTTGGGAGGGGAAAAAAAACCCCTGGTTCCAAAGGACAGGGGATTCTGCTACCACAAGCAAAGCAAAGAACAGCCACATGGACGCTGGCAAAAAAACCTCTTGTTGCAATTTTCAGTTGGTCCAAAATTTTTATATATTTCCATATACCTGAGTGGCCATTTAGCTTGTTTTAGATATTAGAACATACAGAGAGTAAAAGAAACTATTTTATTCAAATATCTGTTTCATTACATAGTCTGGCTGTGATAAAACAAAATAAAACACAGATTACTCCATAGCTGCTATATCACAAAACAGCTAAAATTCACCAAGACTATGAACACTGATTTAAGTATTTCTGCATTAAAGAAGTTACTTCTCTTTCAAAACACTCCTTAAGTATCTTCCCAAAGAACTTTTTTTTTTTTTTTTTAAATCAGCAGGTCTGTATGCAATGCATTGATTCAGAAAATAATCCCTCCTCTCCCTTTTTTTTTTGAAGGGAAGCACTACCAGTTTCCTTAGATTTTCAGTATTTTATGTGATGCTAAGGATTTTACCCTGCATACACATATATGCAGATGTATGTATCCATAGTCTTTTTACATATAATGATTGCAATAAATCTAGGTAACTCTCTTAAGGTGATTAAGATGAGGTCTGATTACACCTCTCAAATCACTGAGGGGAAAAATTTAAAAAAACCTACCAAATAAAAAGCAACTAAGAGTTCCAGCTCCTTTATTATAATTTCTAAATCATTTTAGAGAAGGCCTGTGACAGACTTACATGAGCACTTCTTGCAAGCACAGCCACCACCTGGCAACTACTGCACTTAAGAAAGTTTAAAACCCATACTTGGAGTATTGTGGCATTTTGTACTTTTGGTGGATGGCCACAAAAAAAAGTCAGAGGAAAACTGTAAGGGTTTCCAAAAGGGGTAAATTAACAGCAGCTAGCCCAACAGTGTACAAATCCATAACCAGGGATCCTCTGAACTGACAGATTGCAATTACCACCTGCAAAATTCCAAACGACTGTTTACCAACCAGAAAGCCCCAGTTCACACCTACCCTAATTTTACAGCTAGCATGTTTCTAGAAGTCACAGCAAGATTTGATTTTGGAAAACAGACTTTTTCCTGGACTGCTAAGAGGGTGCCCCACTTGATGCCAAGAGCAATCTATGTGTAAGACCATACCCAATGATTTTGGAAAAAGAATTCATAACCAAATGCACAAATTCCAAGTACCCTCCTAACTAAAATTCCTTTTTTCAGCAAGGTTACAATCTCTCTAGCAATTTTTAGCCAACCCTGATCCTCTGAGTTGCACCACTTGGGTCCCATCTGAAAGTAACAGTGCACAAAGGTCTTGGAACATGAGGAGATCCTTTGGACATGGCTCATGCCGACTGCTCAACACCAACACCACACTGTAACCTAACTAACTTCAGAACTGAAAGCTCTCCTTACCCTCAAGAGTTCTGCCCCAAAGCTAATAAATTCCAAGCAGCAGGGCTTGTTCACACCAGAGGTCAATCATGACTCAACAAATCAATAATCAACTACTTCAACTCAAGCTAAACTGACAAGGCTGAAAATTTTTAATCACATTTCAGGAGATTAGTCTGGTTTTGCAAATTGTGAAAGACTTGACTACAGCTGTGTCACAGGCCATATTTTGGACTGCATATTCTCCCTCAATTTTTTCAGCATTTCAGGAAGGAAATAAACTGTATTTGGCGCAGAGTGCACTGTATTAGTACAACAGGCACACAGCCAGCAGCCGTCTATTCCCTGCTCTGTTCCACTCCTTCTCATCATCCTACTTATAGCTCTTCAGATCTGCTTCTCTTCCTGCATCACCCCATAAGGTAAGTGATCCAGAGAGTAAAAGATACATTATGGCCTCTTATCACCAAAGAGCCATAATTTTGCCATGATGATTCAGGAATCTTGCCAAACAGTACTGCAAGAGACAAGTTAAAGAGTATGAACTAGAAATGCATACAGATTAGTGTCAGTAGATACATTAAACAGGATACTATACAAAGGCAAGTGGTCAAAGTGCTCAATCTCCAGATTAAAAAAAAAAAGTATTAAGTTTATCATAATTGAGTTTTTGGGGGTTTTTTTTGTGCATAAGAACAGGGCAGGGGTAGTGTCATTACTGACTGTACTGTAGTGCTAAGGCTTAAAAAGATTGTTTTGCACAGATGAATTTAAGCAACATAATAGTTATTACATATTTCATATCTCTCTTCAGTCTAGATAGCCTAGTTGAATTCCAGCATAGTTTTCTGATAACCTTAGTATTTTCAGTAAAAGGCTCTTTATCCCACTGGAAGAGAAGCAGAGCATTTCCCAGGCAAATTGTAAAGGAACTTTGGGCTACAGGTACCTTGTGAAGTGTAAAACTTCCCTTTTTCTTCTATAAACTTAAAATAGAACGCTTATAATAAATCTCATCTAAAGGAGCTGCTGTGTTTTATACAATTTATGTCATCTTTCATCCAGATTTTGTACATTTTAAAGAAGCTAAAGAGAAAAAATTATTCAACTATGTAATTATCAATATTAGCAACTTAACAGTCTGAAGGTTTGTTAAGTTATATAACAATAGTTAAGAAGCCAGAGCAAAATTATAAATATGTTTACAGATGTCTGAAAATCCTGTTGAATTTCTTTTTGGATAGAAGAAAAATAATAAGTTGTACTGTAAGAAGTATAATGCAGGATATTTGGAATAATCAGATGGAATAATAAAAATCTAGTCCATTGCCTTAAGGTCACTTGTTTACTTTATTAAATTTGTTTAAATAAAAATTTTTTTAAAAAAGCATAAGGACAATCATTTTTCTCTGTATGGAAGAGGGTTTTTTGCTCTGACAAAGATGAATCTCTCTCATACTTTTTTTGTAGGAACAGTACCAAGGAATAGGACGAGAATTACAGACATCTCCACCAAGCTATTTGCTTGTATCAAAAGGGTCAAACCCCACTGCAATACACAGTTTTGGGCGAGCAACATCAGACAGACAAATGGCAATAAAAGATTACAGGGATAATTCTCATAACTACCCAAAGCAGAGGATGACTTGAGAAGTCAGAGGTTGCACAAACTTGGAAGAAAAGACATGTTGCTGGAATCATATGTTGTCTTACTAATGTCCATCAAATTTTTAACAGTGTATTCTTTCAATAGTGACATTTTTCTTTCATTGTGACATTTTGTACATGTGAAAACCATTATTTCACTACTGCCACAATATGCTTCTTCCTCTCTGACACAAAGGGCACAGATCCTGGCTTGCTGTGCTTACGGCGATTCAGTTCCCTACAAACAAAAGAGCAGAAAAATGAAATTCAGTCAGCACAAACATTTAAGAAATACTTCCTTCCTCCTCAAGCTACTAACAGAGATACCCTACAAATAAAACCAAAAAAGTTAAGAATTGCTCTACTTTTATTAATCAAAAGCCACATACTCCCCTGGGGAAAAGGACCATCCCAACTTTAAAGTTGGCTAATTTAGAAAGGTTTCAAATGGAGCCTTTTCTTGGGAGCTCAGCTTGGTTTTCAGGTCGACAGGATTGGCTATTCAAGTCTGTAGAGCTTTTTAGCTAATAAAGATGACCAAGACGCATCACGTTTTACCTTTTCTGTTAATTCAATAGCTACAGCAAAGGTATGCCACCTCCTGCTCTTAGAAATTCCAGTATGCCAGTGATTGAGGTGGCAGAAGATATTCATCCTGGAATCTGGCATTATCAAAAAAACCAAACCCACAAAAAACCAAATGAAAACAAAAAACCCACCACACACCTAAAACAGCCCGTTCTATTTCCATTGCAATGTTGCATCATGTCATGCTTAACCAAGAATTGTGGCTCTTTCCAACATGGTATTTGCTGCCATGTCTTCACTGTACTTTTGGGAAGCAGCCAGTCCTCACTGACACAGGCAACTGCCTGCATTTTCCTTATAATCAATCCAGTAGTTCATGATCACTCATTCAGATGCTAACAGTAGCTCATTCTCCTTCCTGCCACATGCTGTAGCTCTGTCACTCCCATACACTGCTGCTACAGCAGCACTGCAGTACACATTTTATTAAGATGAAGAGAAAACAAAGCCAGAAGAGGAACACGTACTTCCGCCGCCGAGCCTCTCTCATGATGCGCTGCTCCTTGATTTGGCAATAAATACTCTTGGGCAAGTGACGGTGCTGGGCTATGCGCCGGATCTGGGGGTGGAACTGGAACTTCTCCTTCAGCTTCTGATTGTAATTCATAGCTGCCTTCTCTCGGGGTGCAAGCTACGGGGGAAACAATGCAGACAAGCACGTTGTAAAAGAACAGGGATTTAACTGTCAATCTTCTCTACAAAACAAAATTTTATTCAAATTATTTCCTTCTAGCAAATTCCTTCAGAATTAGGGTAGGTGAGTATTAAAAACTGTAAAATTCCAACAATATCCCAATGCTCAAACACAAAACTTTATCACAATTTTACACTTGAACGAAATAACCCATTTAATTCCTGAAAATCATATTGCAAGGTGCTGTAGAGAAACAAGAGAGAAGGAAGAGATATGGCTGACAGCAAACACTCTTTGATTAGTCTTTCCTAACCTCTTATGATGATCAACTTGCCCTGTAAAACAAAGATTCACATGCATCTTAACCACTAGCCAGTGTAAGGATAAATGCTGTAAAGGAACTGTCTTCATGAACAGCTTTACAGAGAGCTCTTTGGGTGGCCTAAATCTTACCCAGCACCTTAGGAATGATCCTTTAGGAAGCACAATGCATGTATCAGATTTCAAGTATTAGCTTGACTACATGGCACACGGGGAGTTCCAACCTTCATCAAACAGCTAAAAAAAAATCTTCATATCACAAACACGAAGTACAAGTGAACTGGTATTGCCACAAAAGACCAATTTTTAACCCGTATTTAAAATTCTGTCTGAGCTACCATTAACAACACTGAAAGTGAGAATATTAAATATTAACAGATGATAATCCCATCCTTTTCTTCCTACCCCTCCTGCCCAAAATACACTCGATAACTCCAGTATTTCAGACAACTTAAAACCCTTCATATTTTTAATTAAACCACAGCACAAGTCTTTTGCCATTCCACATTTATGTCATACACTACTATCTGCAGCTAAAGTATTAAAAGTAAAACAATAGTTCAGACAAATTGTATTTATTCAGCTTTGTAAATGACTCAGTTTCACTCATTTCTTACTTTTAAGAAAAGACAGAACCTGAGTTTCAGATGCTAACAAAACAAATGCACTAACAAAACAACTTTATTACACACACAGAGTTTGGAAATTCCACTTACAATACAATGAAACATGAGTTTCCCCCGCCTTGAAATCAGCAATTGGCTATTTATTTGGCACTCTAGAGATCACTTTTGTAAGTGGCTTCTGGTAGAACTTTTCATGGATTCTGAATAAATAAATTTCACACTCAGGTGATTTTGCTCTGGAATACCGTAAATGGTCTGAAAGCAAGTATTAATACAACATATCACAAAGAAATTTCTGATTTGGGACAATAAAGAAGCCAGGTACCAGATGTAGAGCTGCTCATTGCTCAATTCTTATTCAGGCATCAGAGATACGTGACGCTCTTAACATCCTTCTCCACACTCTCTTGTTCATAAAGCCCAACTATTTCTGCTTTACTTACATTTATTGTGGCCTCTCAAATTGAAATTGAGTAAATTTTACCACCTTAGCCTACTAAAGCTACCCTCCCCTTTTACTGAAATTCCTACTTGTGAGCCAGCATGAATAGATGGTTCACTGTCAAATCCCAGGTGTTCCCACTCTGCAGAAAACTGCCAACATAATCCAAATTAAAGGGTTTTTATTTTAATTAAATGCAATGATTTTCCTTTAATTTTAGAACAGCAAATTGCTGTTGATTTAGTATAACCTTAATGATTAAACAGACAAGAGGTGAACCTGTAAATTAAAGATACATCCAGGACATCTCATTTTAAAAAACAATATAGCTCAAGAGGTGGTGGAGTCTGACTCCATTTTTATGTGCAATGTGGTACAGAGAAAGGCACACATCTGGTGGCTTTCCATCCAACTACCGGATGCCAGCGGCCAATACACCCGGCTGTGCTAAGTGCACCCTCATCTACATGATGGTGAAAGAAAATTTTGCAGCAATGACAAGTTTCCTTTATGAGAGATCGCAGATAGCTAAGAAAGCACACTGCAGTAATGCACTGAATTCCAGTCCCTCTCCTGCAAGGCACTTTACAAAGGTCAATGTGAACAGCTGAAGAGAACAGCATCACTTCCCTTTCTGTTTTGGGCTGGAGAAGACGCACAGCATGATTTAGCAATATTAGAGATTTGATTTATAGGGACTAGAACACTCTACAATTTAATAAATATAATAAATTAGGATTTATGTGACATCACAAGTGGAAGACATGCTTAAAGGTAACATATGACTCTTTTTTTCATACATTCCAAAAGTGAATGTGCAACTTCCTTCCTACATGAGGAAAATTAAAATTATGTGACAGAAAGACAGCTGATTTTTGCCACTACCACAGGAGGACTTTGTGGTAAATACCAACGGGAGAAAAGAACTTTGTAAATACAACCAAGGTGTCAGAAATAGGAAAATGCCTCCTTGAGTAAACTGCCCATGCCTCATCTCCCTCCTGATGATAGAGATTGTTTATTTTTTCCACCTAAGCAGAAGGAAGGTAAGCATTTTTGCAGAGCCCCGATTAAAAAGCTAAAACCACCTTTAACAAAAATTCTCTTCTTCAAGAGTGTTGTATTTGTACCGTACAGTATTTAAAACTCCACAGGTATTAGACTTCTGTAATTCATCATGAGAACAAAATGAATGTTTGTCCTCTTCAGGTTGCCCTTCCAGGTTAGGGCAGGCAAGAGCACAGATGCAATGTATTTTTAGAATCCAAACGTATCCCAGCAGTTTTCCACACCATAGCTTATCTTTATTTATTTTTCCATTGCTCTGCTCAAAACACCTTTCTAAGTTTATTGCCATTAAGTTTATTATTCGTTCTTTCCTGGACCAAAAATTTTGGCTTCTTCACATCTAAATGGATGACAAAAGCAAAAACAGAAAGGTAGTATAAAGCGATGTAGATGTTAGGAGCATAAAATCATAGCTGAAGGGCTGAAGTTACAGGTGCTCTGAATCACAAGCCCAAAATCACTGTGAAAAGAATGCCAAATCCCACAGTATCTGGTACTGCTTGTTATCAGCATTATCTCAGAAAATGGAACCACATACTAGAAACAGACTGAAAGGATAAACAATTGCTTAAGACGGTTTTGATGTGCTCCTGCTAATGCACTTTGCTAGATAAAAATCAAGACTTGTAACTGCACTTCCTCCTATCTCTACCAGTCCTTTCTCAAGATCTGCTATTTCTGCATTTTGTAAGAAAGCAGTAAACCTATGCTTCACTACTGTTCACTCACTCATCACTAGTTTTACCGAAATCCTAAGCAGATTATCTGATTCAATTGTCCACTGCTCTGTTCTAATTAATAAATGTAATAGAGCCAAATTTTACAGCTGTTACTCACAGAAGTAATGTTACTAAGAATTCACACTCTAAGAACTGCAAGTATAGTTTCTTTTTTCAAGTGTGTGTAGGCTGAAGAGCAGTATAGCTTTTAGAAGTTTTACTGATGATTCATTGCTTTCACTACAATTCAAAACGCCTAGTCTATCCCTTTCTTTTTATTAATTACATTAATATAAACTATTAACTGAAATCTACTCTACTACTGCTGCTTTTTCAGCCTTTTCACTCAGGTGAGTTCAACTCTGTTTTCCTCTTTTCCTCAAAAGCCAAAATCATTTACCTTTTCAGAAATCTCAAATCTCTTCAAAGGACAGGTAAAAAAGCATCAAACAATACTTAACAAGCCGTATTTTATGTATTTGAACAGTCTGGAGTTTCTCAAAAGTCTTGTTTAATTGAATCTTTTGCTTCCTGGCATGCAGAGATAGATGTTTACTACTTAAAAATAACACCTGTCAAGTCCTATTTAACCATACATATTTATCAGTTAATGAAATTTTATTAAAAACTAAACATTAAGAATTATTTTAAAGTAACTTCTGCAGTAGCTCCAACAGAGATTTGGGGTTGTTACCCCTACATAAAACCTGTGCACTTCATTGTCAGTGGAGTAGAGACAAGATGCCTCTGGCTCCTCCAGTGACTTTTCTTCTTTCTTTCATGTTTCACTGATTTTGAATAATGAGTGCAGTGCCAAATACATTAAAACCCAAAAGAAACATGCATGTCAGAACTGATGACTTCCCGGGTAGCCACGGTTCAGAAAGTACAACTTTCCAACTGGATAAATGTTCACCAGCCACAACATGAGTACTATATATTGACTATAACTTCCTTGGAACCCAGCAAGGCTAAACAACTAAGTACCCACCAAAGAAAAATGTTTGACTACTATTTTGCTTTCAGGATGTTGATTTCCACCCACCTCCAGCCCAAAAATATCCCTCTTAGAATACAATGTATTGCAAGATTTTAGCATTATATCAAAAATACAGTGACCTTTGGATGAGTCATTCAATCAAATCTTCTCAGCAAAGAAAAATAGCAGACCAAGCAACTAAGCATTTAAGACATATTTTGACACTTCTGACAGAATTACTGAATGTTCAGCTTTGAATATTCAAAACATTCAAAAAATAGCCACCGACTGTGGAAGAACTGGACATTTATAAAATGAGCAAGCATATGCCTGTGAAGATAAGAACACCAATACTCTAAAAAAGAAGCAGCAGATACTAAAGAAAAGCAGTGGAACCTGCTAAATAGCCATTAACAGTTGCAATGCTAAGAATCACAGGAACTACCAGGTTGGATCAAACAAGGATTGGCACAGTTGCCTGAATCCAGGCAATATTTCCAAGATATATCCAGGAGTGTGGTAAGCCATGAGGACTCTTGAGTCCTATTAGCAATGATTACTCTCTAAACAACTGAAAAATAAAATTTCATAGTGCTTCTAAAAGAAGTTTTTAACAACTATAGCAGCTTCAGACAGCTTCAGATTCTGTCCTGCTAAATTCAAGGCTTCAATGACACCATGCTTGAACACATTTCCACATAAGATACAGGGATGTGAAATGTTATCTCTTCTCATTATAAAGTAATTCTTCACAAGTTCATCAATGTCCTACAAGTGAAGTGAAAGCAGAGTTTTTCTACATAGTACACCATGTGCCTTTTAAGCTCTTCCTGTATTTCTAAATAACTTTGCTTTCTTTTGCTGTCTTTTGATGTGAGATGTTTTTTCTAAGACAGGATGATAAACTGTATTCTAAATGATGGGATGACTTTCACTTCTGACAATAAAAAAATTTAAAAAATCATCTGAAAAAACAACTCAAAAAACAGGGGGAAAAAAAAAGTCCAATAACAAACCACATGGCACTTGACCTGTGTCATATATAGTTATTGATTTAGTTCTCTTGGGAGCCGAGAGCAAAAGGTCTTTGGCAAAAACACACACCCTTACACACGTTACAAAAGCTTTTCTGGAATGATCCCACAAGAGCAGGATCGCAGGCTCAGCCTCCGGGAGGCACATCAAGCAACAACACTGTACTTGCAAAGAAAAACCACAAAGGCTGTTTTACACAGGATTCACCGTCAGGGCAAGGAACGCAAGAGTGTTAATGTGCAGACCATATCCAATACCCAATAGTGATAATTAGTAATGCCTTTTTTAGGCCCATCCATGGCCAGTTTTCACTGATGCAAATACTACAGAAAACAGCAGAATGTCATTTACCAGTCTACATTCTGAACACTTACGAAATAGCTAAGTTGTTCTTTTGGGATGAAATATTTCTGCAATGCAGGAGTAGTTAGGTTTGCCTATTACCTCCAAGAGCCCATTACCTTTACCCTTTAATAAGAAAAGGAGCCAATGCCATCGAATAGTCAATACAGTGAACCTTTTGTTCACGTTTGAAAATATTAGGAACTCTTCGACATGAAAAAGGTTTTTGTGACATTCTTTTTACCCACTTGTCCTTCAAACAAAGGGCTCAGAGTAAAGATGCATGTCAAAAATACCAGACAGTTCTATCACAGAACAGCATCTTAGAGAGACATCATGATCTCTCACTGAAGATACAGTGAATAAACAGAGAAAAGTTTCAGTTAATATCATAAAATCAGGTGAAAAGGGTGTTGCCATGAGCATATGGATACAACAAAAGGAAAACAGGTAATATTTCTGCCCAACACGGCACTGTCTAAACAAATTCAACACGAAAGTTAAATCAAAAAATACGGTCTCTAATGAGTTTTGTGGAATCCCTGGAATTAGCAAGACTGATATTTAAGTATTTGACGAAAACACCATATGGGAAAATCCCAAGAATCAATGCAGAAGAGGAAAAAAAAAAAAGCATCCCCAAAAGAAAGTTATCACATTAAAAAAATTTAACTCAAACAGTAGTTTGTAACCATAATTAGTGCACAGACCACAAAGCTGTGGGAATTTTTATCTACTGCTCTATAGCAAAAATGAGAATAATAACAGGACTTCCCAATACCTATGGTGGGCCATGGCTAAAGATATACATGGAATTTTACCTGTTTCACTCCCTATCCAGTGCTTCACAGTGCACAGCAGTTCATGAATTATCCTGTCTCACAGTGTAGCCCTAAGTACTTCTACCACTCCCATCTGCCTGCCACCTCTCCCAGCTCTGCTCCACTCCCCTCCCACAAATACTCTAAGCTGATGGAGCTTCAGGTAATCACAAGCAGTCCTAGACATAAGTATGCAATAGGTACACTGCTCAACTGTACAATATTCTTCCCTGAATTACAGCTTCCCTCTTCTCTCCCCGCAATCTTTCATAAGATCAAGCAGAAACTCCCCCAGGCATTATCTGACAGCTCTGCTGCTGGGCTCAGAAAAAGCAATGTAAGCACCTCCAAAATACCATAACAACACAAAGCTACATAAAAGGATTACTCCCAGCAGACAAAGTGCCAAATTCATTCTCCGAAGTCACTCAATACTTTGACACAACTGTGCAGATGAATCCATGCAATTGGTTACTGTAAGGGAACACTTGGGCATTGTCTGTATATAAACATTCAAAAAAGTGTAAACGAAAAGACTTTTCTAATTAGACTGGTGTTTGTTCCCACTAGGAACACTTCAAACAGACTCACGTTGAATTAAGTGGACTTCAGACACCACACTCGTTTGCCCACTTGTTATCTGAGAGTTATCCAG
This sequence comes from Atrichornis clamosus, assembly GCA_013400975.1. NCBI lineage: Eukaryota > Metazoa > Chordata > Aves > Passeriformes > Menuridae > Atrichornis > Atrichornis clamosus. Next base: position 30,070 of record WBMZ01006484.1, read on the forward strand.
GTTACTGACAATCTCAGCCATGCGTCAGTGCCAGTGGTCTATTTTACAATACACATGCTTATCACAGCATGAATTTTTTTTCTTTTTTTTGAACAAATGAACTTCACGAATGAACTAATCACATGCCAGTCAAAATCTTTTAAAGTAGTAACCCTAAACTTCAACAGAATTACTTAAGTACAGCTAGACAGAATTTACTGCCTTTTCTGTAGTGCAAAGAGATGAATTCTAACTTTTAGCACACAGTAAAAAAACTCAAATCTAGTTCAGATAGAACTGATGATTACTGTTAACATTAAACAAGACCAAAAGTCACCTTGTGTAGCAATAATGAGGCATGTAAATTTTTTCTTATTATTATAAGCTACACCGCACATGTCAGCCTGCAAATTAAACACAAATGTCAAACTATAATTTTACAGTTTCCTTCCAGAAACAAGTTTTGAAAAGTTGAAGAAGCTAACCAGTTGTAATAACAAAAACCCCCAAACATCTTGTGATGACAAAAAGCAAAATGCAATTCTTACCACTCCCAGTTTTTCAGAAGCATTAGCCTTCCACAGACGAATATTCATCTCATCTGAGCCACACAGGATATATTTGTTATCTGAAGTCCATTTTACAGTGATGACGTGCTGCATTCGTTTGGTATGATATACCTCCCTAAAGCAAGCAGAAATAATTTTAAATGATCTATCATCACTTTTCTCACCAATATTACCCTTCAAATAGCAGACAGCATTTCTGACAAAATTACTTTTTACTTTTTGTTGCTGTTGTTTTTAAAAAAAATCTGACTTTTTAAAACACTGTGTTGATCTCATCTTTCATTAGACAGAGATTCAAATAAAGTGCGACAGACTGATAAAGGACCATCTAGGATAAGATGCTTTTTAAATAAGTACTTTCATAGAATTTATAGTAAATAGTTAAATAATAACTCTTTTTGCAAAACATGCCGTGAGTATACAATATGATATGCATACTGTTCCTGAAATAATTTTGATTAATATGCTTTTACATTGAGAATATTACAGAATGGGAATGCAGAAAAATAGGTGCCAAAGAATCTGACACCACCATTATGAATAAGAAAAAGAACAGCAAAGAAACACCTCCAACTGCCATTTATGATATGGCAATGGATTTGCTGCTCTTCACTGTGATTTCCCTCCTTTACCCAAAAGTGGAGTTCATTTATTTTTTAATTTCTGCTGATTAGGCTCCTGCTCAACAAGAGCTGACACCTGTTGAAAAATGTTTCTGTATGCAACATTTAAACCAATATTTAAATTAAACTTTTATCTAATCTTCATTAAGTATCAAACAAATTTATTCATTTCTCCTATAAAAATAAAGGACTAAGTACACTTTTCTCATAATTTTAGCTATTTATTAGCATTCTGAAAGTGAGGAAAAAGTAAGGCCTACTTATTGTCCACCAATAGCCACTTCCTTGATGCATCAGTCACGCACTACAGCTTAAAGGTCATTCTCTTTGTTCTACTCAGTTCTTTTTGTAAGGACAATCCAAGTACTAATGTAAAGGAAACATGAAAACAACATCTATTCAAGTGTTGTGGAAAAACTAAACCAGGGTTGAACAGAAGTGATTTTGAGAAAAATAAAAGTAATCAATACATCAGAATAAATAAGCTTTAATAAGCTTAATCACCTCTAGTAATTCACCAGCAAGCGATGCTCTACAAGAACTACGTGGAAGACTGAGCACAAACACCTTCAGAAAACATTCATATTGCCACTGCAATCAGCTGTCACTGATGTTGAGTTTAATGGCGTGGGTGCACATCTGCACTTTCACAAACATTCCTATGTTTACTTTCATTCTACTGTGTGACTCAGTAACAAAACTTTTCTTCATCCACCTTCACAAAACTAGGTACTTTTCCTTTCCTTGCTCTGAATTTGCAGCTTTTGCCTCTCCTGTTGCTGTCACCACAAGGTAATAAATACCATTTTCAGGGCCAGTAAAAACACAAAACATGGCCAAATAACCTGGATCTGTCATTTAAAAGTTCACACAGCTGTTTACTAAGCATTTACTACTTAGTAAATTTAATTAACTTCATAATAAATCTTATTTCTTAGGGCTAAGCAATTTCATTATTTAAATTTTCATTTAAAAATAAAACAGAAACCAATTGAAGTCAGGAATTTTTCAGACTGGCAGGACATCAGAAGTCAAAACTGCAATACTGTCAGGATCCTTTTTTACAGACACTCTTAACTGCCCTCTCAGTTTTCCAAGTAGGATTATATCTTCTATTTAGAGATTTTTCTCCATTCCATGAGATTAGTAACAACTGTGCTATTGTAAAAAAAAACCAGCTTCTAAAGAATTTTAAGTGTTCCAGAACACCCTGGTCAGCCTATATGAGGCAAGGTTCTTCATTTGTAAGGCTTCTCCTCACTGGATTTATGGCTGCTGCACAAAAGGGAAAAAATGTGGGGACAAAGAGGAAAACGTCTTCCACAGGCCTTGGCAACAATCTCCTGTAAGATGGAATAAAGCCTTTTACTGTTGCATTATGGGGTCTGCAAACTCGCCCTCAGTGATGCACTTTAACTTTGCATATTACCACTTCTGTGAACATCATTAATTCATACAAAGGAGCTGCTAACCATATTGTTTAATAATGCAATAACAAAAAAGAAAACCCAAAACAAACGTACAACGGAACTGCGCTACATAATTACATTTAAAATATTATTGCAAGACAGAAAGAAAAATGAAAACTATAGAGGGAACGTAAACAGCCCCTCTCACTCTTTAATGCAGCATAGAAGCACCAGCAGTTACATTGCATACATAATTACCTCAATCAATAATAAAAATATACTCCTTCACCAACCAGTATTTCAACATTTCCACCCTCAAACCACCTAGAACTTGACCCAATACCAAGATTTTGGGAGGCCAAGGTTAGAAAGAGGAAGTCAAATAGAAGTTAGGGATAAAGAAAAAGGAGGAAGAACTGACAAGAGAGAATAATGAAGGTAGGTTTATGAAGATCAAATGATACCAGACAGATCAGATAACTTGCTTCAGTTTTCATTAGACTGAAAGAAAAATAAAAAATAATGGAGACACAGTAGATTCAATCTGAACTTCAGCAAAATACCTAATATACTGACATGAAATCTTACATGAAAAACTGTATCAAAGTGAATTGTATTCAAAGCACTGTATTATGAATCAAAACCTGGTTAACAAGATATGAACAAAAAGTAGTAAGTGCACTGAAACGGATCACAGAAGTGTCCCAACTGATCCTCAGATGTTTTATGTAACGATTTAGCAATCGTCCATATAAGATGAAGACAATCCCTAAGAAACCAAACGCTACAACGTTGTAATACACTGCAAACTTCAGTAGTGACAGAAGAGTACAAAGTGATCTAAAAATATTAAAGATGCATAGACAGGGAAATAAAATGAGATTCCCCTTGGTAAAATATAAATGACTACACCTAAGCACAATAATCCTCTGTAATTTTAATTCCATACTGTCAAAATACTGCTGCTTGTTAAGTAGTTCTACTCTTGATCCATACTCCAGAATTATGTCAACTACACGGCCTGTCAGCTTCAAGCTATCAACAGAATAAGATTTCAACATTGACAGAAAGTGAATGTCCCAGTGAAGATGTTAATTAATTAATCAATAACTTTGAGGACTTGGGAGGAAAGTCACAAGGGAGAAAGGTGTAAAACTACTCACCTGCTGTGACCTTTGTCTACAGGAAAAATGCGGATGGACTTATCAAAGCTGGCAGACACAAATTCTTTCCCAGTGGGTGAATAATCCACATCAAGGACAGCAGACACATGGTCCATATGCACCATCACAGGTGATTCGAGAAAACGCATATCAAAAGTATATAAGCTTTAAAATAAACATGTTAATAGCTTAATATCATAGCAACTCCTAAGGAAATAATACATTTTACGTAAGTCACAGTTAAGGATAGACCCATATTGCAGAGAGAACTCCTTAAAGCAGCTCATAATATATGAAAAGAAAGAATGATGCATCGTTTAGGGCTTGAAGGAAATTTCTTAACTAGAGGGTTTAGTTATTGGATCAGACCTAGGTTTGTTGCTCACTGTCAAAGGACAGATGGGCTCTACTATTCCCTTCATCATCTGCCCATGGATCACTGACTCCAAGCATCACACTGGCCTCCTTTACGCCATCTTCAGACGTAAGTATGTACCCTGAATCTTGGACAAGCATCTCTGAATCATTACAGCAAACTGAAACGTTTCTAAATATTCCCATAATGTGAACTCCTGTAATTCAGAGTCTACTGCAAAGTTCCATTTGGTTGGCACCCTTTCCTACTGCTTAATTATCTTAGGCCAGACAAGTGCAAGGGAAGCTTGGCGTAGCAAGTGTTGGGAGTGCAAGGAAAGCTTGCTCCTTACACACAGAGACACTAGTTCAGCAGAGCACACTATCTTAGAAAAGCATTAAATTAAAAATAAACACCCCACTGCAGCTGGTTCACTCTTAAGGACTTCAATGCTCAGATAAGGTCTACCTCTACTCCCTTTGAATTAAGAAGCAGCAAGGTGTAATCACAGTGTAGACCATTAAAGAAGCATACATGCTTTAGAGACAATGCATTTAATGAAACCTGCTTAAGAGATACCATTTAGTGTCACTATTATATTAAAAATTTTTAATTCTGCAGGTTTCTCACACTCCATTCTGCAGATGAATGCATAACTGAATACTATAATGGCAACTATTGCTTTTTCCTCCTAAATTCCTCAAGAGAAAGTAAGCAGCATCATTTTCAAAACTGCTACTCTATATAACCAGCAAACACTTGCATGTACATTGTGGATATATGCATTTGCCACTGCATACTAATTGCTTTAAGCTGCAAGAGGACAATTGCCCAGGACAGTAACAGTTATATTTTTTAGTTTAGCAAGAGGAACATGAAAAAAAAATTTTAAAAACCCAAACCAACTAGAAAAAGAAACAAAAAGCAACCAAAAAGCAAATTTATAAACAAAAACCCTAAACTTAGAAACAAACACATTAGGTAGCCTAATAGCTTTACCAGACCATAACCTAAATACAAGTAAAACAGCACATTGACTTTAACACCCACTTTCAAGATCTGAGCCAGATTCCATTTCCTTGGAAAAACAGCCTTAAGACAAGTGATAAAATTCTTATGTTCTAGAAGAAAACAGTGATCTATTGTTAGATCACTGACTTCCTAGAAAAAAGGATATGGAACACATTTGCAATGGCCTAGTTTTGAAGAGACAGCTTTTCCAATATCAGATTAGCTGTTTATATGAATAGTATTGTTCAAGAGTAAAAAACTGCTCCAAGACATTGAAAGGGTAAGTCCTGCAGTCTCCAGAACTGTCTCACAGAAGTTTTTGCTTCGGGTTTTGGTGTTTTTTTTTTTAAGAAACGTTCTCATCAAAATAGCTAATGAGTACAATACATCAAGCATTACAAGAGCCAGCAANCAGAACTGTCTCACAGAAGTTTTTGTTTCGGGTTTTGGTTTTTTTTTTTAAGAAACGTTCTCATCAAAATAGCTAATCAGTACAATACATCAAGCATTACAAGAGCCAGCAAGAAAATAAACATTTATATTGCCTCAGACTGGACCAACAGTACTTATTTTCCAGGTCCCATTTCAAGCTACACTTGCATTGGTTCAGCTGCATTTATTCTACACTACACTGCATTTTACCCAACAAGTACTGAAAGACAGAGAAAGAGGCAGTCTACTATCAATTCATATTTCTTAAAATCAGTATGCCTGAATTCTCTAGCTTATTAAGTGATTTAAATTTAAAGTTTGAGTAGTCTTTTAAAAATTTATTTTAGCATGATCATAAATCACCCAGATACATATTAAAAACATAACATGTCCAGGATTATCAAAAAAGCAAGGTCACACTTACTTGTAATCTTCATTTGCTGCAGTAAAAATGAAAGCTTCCATAGGGTTCCAACACAGTGTATTCGTTCTCATGTTCAAGATAACCTGAAATATATTTACACATTGCTACCTTGTTATAGGCAGTAAAATACTCAATATAGTTCAAAACTTCCTATATACCACTGAAGCACTTTATAGATACAGAATTATGCCAGAGGAATAGTGACATGACAGAATGTTTCCTCAGCAGTGTTAGAATTGTAATTCAAGAACCTCCTGTCCCTTATCATATGCTCACTGCTTTGGGCTACACAACAATTAAATTTTTCCTCTGTAAATCACCTTAGAATCAAATTCTTCTAAGTAGTCATTTAACATGGCAACCTGCTAGCGGTCAAGTAAACCTGGAACTTCTGAAAAATTTCACTTCTCCATCCTATTTACAGGAACCTTTAGTTAAGTAATCAATAGACATGCCTAATTAAATGGTTATTTCAAGGGATACAGTCATTAATTGGAGCTGTGAACCAGCATTTGCAAAGCAAATGTAACATTTGTATGTTCTCCCAGTTATTACCCCTTCGTTATTTTATGTCTGAAATTGCAGTTCATGAGTTCTCCTGGACAGGTGCCATGTCCTGCTGAAGAGCCACGCAATGTACACAGGAGTTACCGTGCCCGGCAGCGTCACTGTGCCAGCAGTGAGTCACTCCTCACACATCTGTAAGATCTGCTTGCTGCTAGTAAATACATGGCTAATGAAGAGGCCAGTTGGCCTCGAAGTGGGAGGAAGGCAGCTGGTAACAAACTGGTAAGACCCTTCTACTTTGCTAGCTGCAGACTAGACAAGAGGTATTAGGAAGCTGTATGTTGGGTGCTCCCACCCTGGAGGACAGCTGGGCCCTGTGGGACAAGGCAAGGCAGGGAGGGGGTCATCTGGCACACCATACACAGCAGCTTCAAATCGGCCGAGCCTGGGAGGAACTTCCCACCATGGTATTTAAAAGTAAGAACTATACAGTACGCCTGACACAAAGTGGATGTGTAATTACAGAACAGCTTATTAACAAACTGAACAAGTCTAAACAGGATTTTCTACAATGCTCCAAGGCCAGCTATAACTCTACTTAAAAATCCTGAAATTTGGGTGTTTAACGCTATGGTACTCAAACCTCATTTTTGTTCTTGGTTTGTACACCAAACACTGTAAATTTACATACATATTTCAGAATATGGCTGCACAATTACAACCCTTACAGCAATGAACACAATCCCAAAACAAGTGAATAGTGATGACCTTACTGAACAACCCTCCAAAAGATGGCAATGAGTGTGAATATTCTCGTAACTCTCTTTCTCCAGAAGTCCTCATCTCCTAGGTGACATGACCCTGTTCATTATAAAGTCTGTGCTGCAGAACACCACTCGTTTGCAGAAACTACACGCATCCAGGACTGAATGCAATCATCAGATTTCTAAAGTGATTTCCAGTTTAAAAAGTGGCCATTGAAATGCCTTATGTTTACAGTAATGTGATAACTGGAATTTGCTCAAATTTCAGTATTATTCTAGTTATAAACCTTGTACATATCTGGGAAGTTAAGAATCAAGGAGCATTCTTTATTCCTTCCCATACAAGTGTGCAAAATGAGCACACAAGTGATGTTAACCTATCTTATGTATAATAAGTACTTTAAATAATGTCACAAAATAACTTCAATATTGCCAAAAAATCCAGCTCTTTCAAAACAGGTCAACTTTTGTCAAAATCCATCTTCTGAATCACTATTTTTTTCACTGAAATTTACAAGCTTTCAGTTCATTTCAGCAGTGGTTTTGGAATTAAAATAAGAAACAGATTCCCTGTACAGTTCTAGCATTGTGTTCAGTAACAACTATGTGAGAGAACCTGGGCTGAAAGTGATTTAAGTTGCTGCAAATACATTAATAATGGCATTTCAGAACTATCTAAACCTGTAGCACAGCCGTCTTTTACCACTGTTTTTAATCTATTGTAGATCTTTTGAAATGGGTAAGTGTAAGTCTTTATTAAGACAAGTCAAATTTATGAGGGCCCTGAAGACTTGGCTCTCTTGGTTTATTCATTTTAAGTGTGAACACTTGCTTACAAAGAGTATCAGCCTGGAAACGCTGAGATTATTTTAACACAAAACCAGATTACCCAAATAATTAATGTCTTCCTTTACTACTTACAAGGTGTGTAGTTGATATGAACAGCTAAGAATGTAACAAGCAAGAGGAAACACAGTACCTGTCAGCTGTTTAAATGCTAAACGTCTTTAAAACACCCTAAGCTTTCCTGATCCCACAGGTTGCACAAGAATGACTTTTACTTTTAAAGTGTACCAACTCCTGCCAAAACATCTTTCTCTTGTCCTTCAACAGAATTGCTTTCCTTCATCTTCTCCCAGCTTTTTAAGACTACTTCTTATATTGAACTTAGGCAGCATTTCACTGTCTTATCCCTCCCTCTTTTAAACTTACGGGTTCAAAACCCATACCCAGGACAAATGGGCAAGAGAGCTACTGCTTCATGGTGTGAGAAGCTGACTCCTATCTCCATTAATGAAGGGACTCCCACTGAGCTCCAACTGCTTTGCTGATCAAACCCCAGGAACACAGCAGTGGCAGAAAACAGTGCCCATACATAAATAAGGCACCTCCAGTAAGCAGCACCTTTCTCTTAGACATGACAGAGCTCTTAGCTCTCAATGTAGAAACAAACATTTCACCTTCTCTCCACTGGAGAATCATCCCTATCCCAGGAGGAAATCCAGTACTGTGCCCGTGGATGCAAGGAAGCGCACATCAGCATTTTACTTCTAGAGCAGGAAATACACCTAAGAACACTGCCTCCCTGAGACACACATACATGCACAGGTGCACACATGCAGATATGCACATGTATGTACAGTTTTATGTATTTAGCATACATATGTATGTAAAGTTCTGTTAGATTCAAACTTAGTTCAAAGGCTCAAACTGCATCCTTTGACCTGGCAACTGCACCTCTACAGCACCAGCTTCCACCACTAATTTCAACACTCAGGTCTCCAACTGGCATCATTGACAACTTTTTACAAGCTCTGTCTCAGAGGTCCAAGAGAAACTTTATTAAAAATTGTTGGGGCACAGGGAAGAGGAAGAAATACTGCTATGCCAACAACATTCCAATTTTATAACTAAGTACTATTATAATGTTCTAATGTATATCAGATCAATGACACTGCAGACAGTATGTAACATGGGAGAACACTGAGTGCATATTCACAAGCCAGAATATTACATTTCAAGAGGAATATTGTTAAGATAGTTCTGGGGCTCAAAACTTGATTGAGGCTTAATACATGTGTATGAATTACTGGCTTCCTGTTTAAAATATGTACATTCTGTTAAATAGGAATCTTCATGTCACTGGTAATTTCCACATATAAATACAATTTTGATTACTCTGCAAAGGATTTGTGAATGTTTATAGTAGGTGCCTACGTGAGGGTTTATCTTCCTGCAAAGGAAAAACACTTTTCCAAATGCAAAGCAAGGCTCTCCAGTGGTGAAGTTACTTTGTTTCCTTCTGGCAAGGAGGGAGGGAAGCGGGGGAGAGAAATCACATATACATAGACAGAATGCAATACAGGAACATAAAGTTCTTATTGTGAAATTGCTGTCAGGTCAGGCACTTGATCAAGAATTACAACAGAGTGAGCATGACAGCCCGTCTGAATGCAGAAAAGGGCCCTTCCAACTCTGTATTGTTTAAATCCCAAATTAATTCAAACTCAGAAGACTGAAAACTCAGTGAACTCACAGTTCAGAGTTTCCTTTTCCCTATTAACAGTTAAAGGCTATTAACATATTCAATATGATTATTAGTGCTATTAATTAATCTTAAAAAGAAAAATATTACCTTCTTTAATGGAGTTGATTTTCTCATATCATACAGCACAATATTTCTGTCAGAAGCACAGCTTCCCAAAAGGTAAGTCTGAAAAAGAAAACCAGTGTGTACGGTCTTTGAAATATTTCTAGAGTTAACAGCTTACAATAGATACCTAAGCTATTTCACAAAGCTGGCAGTCAAACTTTCTTTTCAGTCATGTAAATACATTCATCATTCTTTCTGTACAGCTAGTTATCCTGCACAAACATTTTAAATAGCTTTCCCTGTAAGATTCAGAATCCACTCAGTGCCCTCTGCTTTAAAACTAAGAGGCAATTCCTCATAAACATTTCATCTATGAGCATAGCCCAGTCAAGGGGTGTAACAGGAAGTGCTTTAAAGATCAAGTGTGATTCTTTTGCCATGGAGAAGGTGAGGGTGAGAAGTCTCAGTCACAGGTAGTACAATACTGGAACAGATGAACTGGCAGCTCCACAGTCACGTAACTACTACACTGTACGACTGTGGTACCAGGTATGTATTCTTGTGGGCAGAATGGAGACCACCCTGCTTTTATCTCTCCTCCCCAACACTAACAGAAACAAAAGACAGAAAGATAAAAATATATGATACTACATTCCAAAATACAGCCACAAAAATCTACGTATACCCACCTAAATATTCTGTTAAAACATATATCAAAATCTAAATTTGGGAAAAAAAATTCAAGATGGTGTAAACAGAGTTTAAATCTCATGCTGCTCAAGAAAAATATGGATTTGCAATATATAACAGAAACATTACCTCAATGGGATTAAATTTTACACTGCTTATGCTATCAAACCCCCAAGTCAGAGAACACTTGGGACTTGTCCTTTGTTCATCCCAAATGTCCACTTGATGGCCACAGGTGGCAAAAACAGGTTCCTTCCAGTGGTGATCAATTCCAGTATACACTGTCTTTAAGGGAAAAAAAAAAAACAAAGCAAAAATTTAAAAATCCAACTGTATGCATAAATACGCAAGTATGTTCTGGTAGAAAAAAATATTAACTAAGTATTACATATGAAGTCTCCCATGGTTTTACCCATTCATATAACTGAAAATCAAGTCATCAATGCTATCAGAAACTAAGTCTTATCAGACATACCCCAGCCAGTACGCAAGCTTTCTTTTTCATCTAAGGTGCATGCATGCATGCATGCATTTCTTGTTAATTTATAGTGGAGTGGGCACTAAAGGCATATTTACAAAATCCTGGCTGACTTTAAAGCAAATTAAAATTTTAAGAGTACAAGTATGAATTTTCAATGGGGACCCGAATGGATTCCACAGACGTTATAATAACTAGAGTTTCAAACTATCTATTTACAAAAAGCATTTAATCTTTTTCCTAGAATAAGCTTATCATAAATTGAAAGTGACAAAGTATATATTTTTAGTCTGCTTTTGTCAAAAAGAAAGATGTAAAGTTAATATTTTGTATTGAATGGCTGCAACGTACTGGCATGAAAAGAAAGTTATTTAATGCAGACGAAGCACTGACAACACACATCTGAAGAGACTACAGAAAGATGGGACCAGTTTGCAGGAAAGGGTTAATTAGTAGAGACAGAGCTAAGCAATCTCTGATGGCATTTGAGGTAGCCCTTTCTGGTTACATGTAAACTAAATGTAATAAAAACATGAAGATACTTTAAAAGTGCCATTATAAAATTTGATGCCATTACTTTACGACCCTTTATGATAACAGGGGATATCAAACTATTTCTCTCTCCTCCAAAAGCTAGATAAAAATTGATTCAAACTTAATTCAAAAGAGATATGGGAAAAGCAAAACTCAGATTTACTACCTTTCCAAGAATTGTATGAATGGGTTCTTCTTCTTCGCCATATTCCGGGCTCTCCATTTTCCACTGCTTCACGGTTTTGTCATCGCCAACCTGGAAAGCACGCGCAGTTTTACGTAAATACGTTCCCTTTTATTTGCTAGATGTGCTAGGCAGTCTTTCAAAAAAGAATATTCTGTTATGTACACAAGTGCTTTCTCCTGCCTGTTCACTGTTCCATTTTATACCTCCAAGCTGCTCTCCTGGTCATAATATTTTGTTAAAACGTGTACATGGTCTGGCTGGAGAGGAGCCAACGTTCTTCATAGCAGCCCATCTGGCACTGAGTTTTGTATTTGTGGCTAAAACAGTGCTGATACAGCACCCAAGTTTTGGCTATTGCTGAACAGTGCTTGCACAGTGCTGAGGCGTTTCCCCCTGCTCCCACTCTGTCTCCATCATCCCTGCCTCCCCCCTCAGCAAATAGGCTTTATGTGGGCAACAGGCTGGGAGGGGACACAGGTGTGAGAGATGTCCTGCACTGGCCAATGGAATATTCCACACCACAGAACAAAGCTCCACAATGAAGACTGGGGTAGTAGAAGCAGAAAAGGGAGTGGGGGCTGTCTCCACACTGGCTGCTGCTCAGACACTGTCTGGGGATCTGTCTGCTTGTGAAAGGAGGTATTGATTTCCAGTTCGTCCTTGTTTCCCACCACCACCCTTCCTTCACCTATTCAACTCTCTAACTTGATCCACAAAGTTTTTCCAGTTTCCAAAATAGATAGCTGAATAGGAAAAAGGTGAGCTGGAATGATGGCTATTTTTAAGGCTACATTTTGTGATTTTTAATCAACTGGCATCTTAAACTGCAAATTATCTTCCCGAAGTGACTTTGATGGGCATGTAATCAGTTAAAAGGCACTTTCCACCTCAGTTGCTCTGGTTGCCTGTTCCAAATTCTGTTCCATTTCTTGCACTAATGCCAGCACAAGCTTTTGCATGGTTGTGCAGTGACCTGGATCATGGAAACAGGCCTAAAAAATGTTAGCTTTACAAGTTTATCTTCCTCTCCCTGACTGCACTACTATGTTTCTTCTCTTCCTCTCTCAATTTTCAGGCAGAAGGATTGTCAAAAGGGGATTCTAATTTGGAGCCACTTAGGATATAGGGGAAGTCATAGTAAAAAATCCTAACTACTGTCCCTGTGACCTGGTATATACTTCTGAAAGATATCTGAAAAGATAAAATATAATATAGTGAAAATGGCTCTTCTATAACCAGTTCAAACGAGGCAAAACCTCAGGCACCTCAATTTTCAAAACCAGTTTTTCTTACTGTGTCATCTTAGAACTGTTTTAATGCAAACAGGAAGATAAACTATTTCTAGGCAGTTTACATGCAACTGAATCTGTTTTGGTTGATACTAGTTAATTAAGCTTAATTCACATAGAATGATCTTGACTTAATCAGATTATCTTTAATCATAGTATATGCAAATGGTTACTTTTTATACGCTTCTATGTCTTTCAATACACACAGTCAATTTACTACTTTAATGAAAACTAGTTTACTCCAGTTTTAATTACATGACCATCTGTTAGCTATTTTCTGATATTTATCCCTTTGATAGTCTTGAATGACATCTGTATCACAGCATCAGAAAAAATTTCATCATAAATAGAATTGTCAGGTTCACTGACAAGTTTAATAAGTGTATTCATACAATATTTAAATACCATACGGCAGAGAGCAAGTTTCTCAGTGGAAAACAGATGGTGAACAGGCACTCTGTACTGCTGCACTGTATTAAGGAGACACATTATACTTACAGTGAAAAAAGACGTACCACAGAAACGGGCACACATGCCTCGAACAAAGCCTTCGTGAGCTTGTATAGTACGAATACACTGCCGTTTGGTCAAGTTCCAAATTTTAACCTGTTAAAAACAGAGAAGAAAATACTCTGTAAGCTTTCTACAGCCCACAACTGCAGTTTACAGTTCAAGTACAAGAGGTCACATATGTTGTAATTAAATGGCAGAGTTGCCTTGAATACTGGCCAGATTTTATAATGTTAAAAACTACTTAATTATTCCCTTCTTGAAAAAAAAAATTTTTAAGTGAGGTTCTTTCCCTCTTACCTCCTCCCCCAATCTAAGTTATATACTTTCTGCACTTGGCATTCCCCTATTTTTGAACCAGAATTCTTGCTAGAAAACAGCAGCAGTTATAAATTTAGCAAAAAAATACCTCTCTACGGAGAACAGCACAAAAGAAATAGCTTTTGGAACCAACAGAATGTTTTCAGTCCAGTTGCTGTACTACATTTTCTATAGATGTCCACCTCTCACAGAGGTTTTGGGTTCAAAGCTGTTGGGCTCATTTTTAAAATGTCAACAAAGAAATGGAGGTCAGTTTTTATATTTTTATGTATTTAAAGTACCCTATACTTTACTCAATCTATGAGTGGATAAGAAATCTAGATAAAGTTTCATATAAATTTGTTCCGCTTCACTCTGACAAGGTAAATTTCCCTTTACTACTCCAAGACATTTGTACTTCCTATAAAAAGCAAAAAGCAACCAACTACCCAGAAGATACCTTTAAAAGACACAGGTACTATCAAATGAACAATGTAAAGTTGAGAAAAGACAGAGAATACAGAAAAGATAAGTATTATTTTACTGCAACTGGTTTCAATTAAAGTGTCCTTGTTTCCTATGTATAATATTTATGTAAAATAATCAAACAAATATAGGGTTAGCATTTTTTTTAGGCAGTATGATAAACTGTTATTCCAAAAAGTTTTTGATTGTGTGCCCCTTTTCCCTAGCTAATCTGACTTCATGCAATCTTCTTAACCTGCCACAGTTCAACTTCTTCAGGGGAAGGAGGGGGGTCATGTGGGCAGCAAAAAGCAATCATGATGTGTACTGGGTTTGCGTGGACAGGTTTTGGGAGTGGGGGTCTACAGGGGTGGCTTCTGCAAGAAGCTGCTGGAAGCTTCCTCCGTGCTCAGCAGAGCCAATGCCAGCTGGCTCCAAGACAGACCCACCACTGGTCAAGGCCAAGCTAAGAAGAAACAGTAGTAACAACTCTGTGACAACATATTCAAGAAGGAAAAATGTACTGGGCAGATGTAATTGCACTCAGAGAAGAGAGGAGGGAAAATATGTGACAGCAATAACTCCACAGACACAAAGGTCAGTGAAGGAGAGCGAGGAGCTGAGGTCCCCCATGGTGAAGATCATGGTGAAGCAGCTGTGTCCCTGCAGCCCATGGAGAAGGTTAATGGGAGTGCAGAAATCCACCCGCAGCCTGGGAGGAGACCCATGCAGGATGCACCCAAAGAAGGCTGGGAATCCACAGGAAGCCTGTGCTGGAGCAGGGTCCTGGCAGGTCCTGTGTACCCATGGAGAAAGGAGCCCACACTGGGGCAGGTTTCCTGGTAGGACTTGTGACCCTGTGGGGGACACACACTGGAGCAGACTGTTCTTTAAGGACTGCACCCTGTGGAAAAGTGACCCACATGGCAGCAGTCTGTGAAGAACTGCAGCCGGTGGGAAGGACTCACATTGGAGAAGTTCATGGAGGACTGTCTCCCATGGGAGGGAGGGACCCCACAACGGAGCAGGGGAAGGACTCCTCTACCTGAGCAGTGGTAGGAACAACTTGTGATGAACTAACTGTAACCCCCATTCCTCATTTCCCTGTGCTGCTGGGGCGAATGAAGCAGAGCCCAGGAAGAAGGGAGGGGTGAGGGGAAGGTATTTTTAAGGTCTTATTTTACCTCTCATTATCCTGCTCCGATTTTGTTAGTAATAAATTCAATTAATACCCCTATGTCCAGTCTGTTTTGCCCTTGATGGTAATAGGTGAGTGATTTCTCCCTGTCCTTATCTCAACTCATGAACTTTTCATTACATTTTGTCTGCCCTGTCCAGTTGCAGAGGGGAGTGATAGGGCATCTTTGGAAAGTTGCACCTTCTGAGTGAAGACAAAGGTATGCTGAACAAAGACAGAGAAGAAAAGTAAGGTGTGACTAAACAAAACAAACAATGCAACAAAACATGAAAGAGAAAAAAAAAAATAAGAAAGAAAGGTACCTTCTTTGTTGTGGTTTGTAAGCTTACCTCTCCATCACAAGCTCCAGACAGCACTGTAGACAAACTTTTTGGATGTTTGGCCATGCAATTAACGCCATCTCTGTGGCCATCGAGTGAGCTAAGAAAGGGCTTTGCAAACACACGCTCTAGCTTTGTTGCATTCAGAGCTCTTGTGTACTCTCGTGCAACTTCAAATGGATGCAATGCAGGATCGTAGTTCCTTGGAACTGCAACAGAAAGAACACACACATTAGACACCCATGCTGGAGCAGGTGCAGAGGAGGTACATGATCAGCAGGATAGAGCACCTCTCCTACGAGGACAGGCTGTGAGAGTGGGGGTTGTTCAGCCTGCAGAAGAGAAGGCTCCAGGGAGATCTTATCGTGGCCTTTCAGTACTTAAAGAGGGCCTATGAGAAAGATGGGGAGAGACTTTTTAGCAGGGCCTGTTGTGATATGACAACGGGCAACAGTTTTAAACTAAAGAAGGGTGAATTTAGACTAGACAGAAGTAAGAAGTTTGTTACAATGAGGAGGCATATACTTCATCAGAGTTCTGAGCAATCTGATCTAGCTGAAGATGTCCCTGCTCACCACGCGGCAGGGGTGAGGGGGGTTGGACTAGATGACCTTTAGAGGTCCCTTCCAATCTACACGAGTCCATTATTCTATGTGTAAAATCTATACGATTTCTGCCATTTTTAACAAGGAATATGCAAGAAGTAGAACGCGATGTGCCAGGAATAGAACAATAGCAAGTGCAAAAAACTGCAAAAGGTAACCTAGGTAACATTAAGTGTAATATCAGAGTACCAAAACGGTGATTAAAACCGCAACTTCGCACTCCAGTCTAAAGCCGCTTCCAGACCACGCTCTAGCACCTCGAGATGCAGCTTCCAGCAGCCGCCCGGCCCCGGGGCAAGGCAAAGGAAGTTTTCCTCCGCAGACGGGCACCGCACACAAATTGCAGTCTGGGACTGGCATCCGCGGAAAAAACTCCCGGCGATGGGAAGGAGGGAAGCCCACAGCCCACTGCCGGCCCGGGGCTGCACGGCTCGCAGCCGGCGGGCACCAGCACAGCGGCGGAGCGGGGCGGGGCCGACAGGCACCCGAATGGCTTCCTGCCTTGCTCCCCTGCCGCCGCCGCCGGTCTCAGCCCTTCTGGCCGGGCTGGGCTAGTCCAGGTCGGGTCGACCCGATCCGAGCCCCGCTTCGGGCGTCTACTCACCGCGCTGCAGGTCCAGCTTCGTCTCCCGGACGTAGTCATCGGGATTGCGGCTCAGCACCTTCACCCGCATCTCCGCGCCCGCTCCACCGGGAACCACGCGCACACGTGACCGGACGCGCCTCGCGGGCCGTTCTCGCGAGAGGACGGGAGCCCCGCCCCCGCCCCGCCC